>JAWMRA010000005.1:1279586-1322536 GCA_035584735.1 Pseudotriccus pelzelni | reverse complement strand
CCATTCCCCCTTGTCCTGTCATTCCTTGTCTAAGTCCCTCTCCAGCTCTTCTGGAGCCCCTGTAGGCACTGGAAGGGGCTCTAGGTTGTCCCTGGAGCCTTCTCTTCTCCAGGTGAACACCCCCAGCTCTCCCAGCCTGTCTGCAGAGCACAGGGGCTCCAGTCCTTGGAGCATCTCTGGTGCCTCCTCTGGACTCGCTCCAACAGGTCCACGTCTTTAACGTGGTATGATGGAACAATGTGAATATTTTTATGGACTGTTTCATAATCAAGGAGTCTTGTGGTCAGATGTTCTGCAATAAGTGAGCAGATACAGCTTGAAACTGTCTCCTTTTTCCATTTGATTTTATGAGTTTTCTGATTAATGTAATTGCAGGTTCTCCGAAATATGGTACATTGTGCGGACCTGAGTAATCCCACAAAGTCTCTGGAGCTGTACCGGCAGTGGACAGACAGGATCATGGAGGAGTTCTTCCAGCAGGGAGACAAGGAGAGAGAAAGAGGAATGGAAATCAGCCCGATGTGTGACAAACACACCGCCTCGGTGGAGAAATCACAGGTAATTGGCCCTGAGCTGCAGTTCTTACTGCCTGAGCTTGTAGTTTTAAAGCAGAGACAAAATTCATCTGCTTTCTCCAGCACAATTAGGCAATGAGCCAACTGTTCAGAGGGTTGGTTCTGATCGACCCTGACATCCAGCTGTGCCTGGAGCTCACACAGACTGATGAGGCTGCTCAGGCTCCTCTCTGTGCCCCTCGGCGTCTCCTCATTTCCAAATGCGTGTTCATCTTGCCCTGTTTATGTCCCAATTTCCAGGAGGAGTTGGTTTCCTTTTGTTCCCCAGGCTTGAAAAGTGCGATTCTGCTCTCCCCATCCTCCTGCCAGGTCTTTCCTGCTTTCACACCCTCTGTTAATTAGCACCTCCTAAACATACTGACACTGTACCCTGGGTTAGACATTTATAGCAGTGCCAGCCCCATTGAACTGCAGGGTTAGGAGCTTCTCCCAGATGAGATGCACTTCAGGACACTGGACAATATTCAGGACAGTTTTGTAGTTCATGGTCCATCTGGTGAAGTTACAGGACTGCTGGAACTGCTTTGTGCAGGGTGAAGTCACAGAAATACTCATTTATGTCAATACAAACCTTAAAAGGAGCTGGATTTGCCCCGTTTTTTGAGATGACCTGGCTCATCCCTTGTTCTGATTCATAAATTAAATGATTTCAAGCTCAGATTTTGTTCTGACCTTTGTAGTACAGACCATAAAATTTCACCCAGATAGTCTGTAATGAAACCAGTAATTTATGTTTGCCTAAACATATTCCAACTTTTATATAATGGTGTCTTGGTTGTTGTTTTTGAATGACTAGAGCAAGTCATCATTGAGGTTTTTCAACTTGAATAAGTAACAAAATTGATGATAATTATTTCCAAATGTCCTCTCAGGCTACGCCAAGTGGTTTCAAAATTATTCACTCAACCGCGTGGTGATTTTGTTGGAAAAATCTGTCTTATTTGTTAACCTAACAAGAAATGAATCCTTCAGCCAGGCTTGGCCAGAAAATGCCCATGTGCTCCGCATGTGAGCTCCAATTCAATATTTGTTTCACATATGCACTTCACAGAGGCTTCAAAATGGCATGTTTGCTATGCAAAAAGGACAGGAATTGCACAAAATGGCCCTCATGGAAATGCCAAAGGAGAAAGGGAGGTGGCATGTCCGTGCTGGAGGGAAAGAAGGAGTTGACTGGAAAAGAGTATGCGAGTATTGCAGAGGTTGAGATGTCACCTCTTTACATCAAAATATTTTAGGATCAGTGCTGAGCCATATGGTTATTCCATGTTATTCCAGTTTTTCTATGATCTGGGATGTTTTTAAAGAAACAGTGATCCTATTAATGAGTGCCAATCCTTACCCGTTGCTGCCGTAGAGCCCTTGAGCATTTTGGGTGGCAGCAAAGCCATGAGCCGACCATACAGAATCCTTTTTTTTTTTCCCTTTAAAAGTGCTCCGGAACATGTGCTGCAGGAAATTTTCATCACCTTTTTGTTTGAGCTGCCTCAACTGTATGTTACAATTGAATGTTAATGGTTCTATTGACATCCTGTTGTGTCTGAAGGAGCCATGTGTGATTTCCAAAGCAAACATCTGCACGTTGGGGCTGGCTCCTCGGAGAGCCATTTTCCTGCTGCACAGAAACCTTGTCCAGCGGAGCAAGGAGAAGTGACACATTCTGCCAAGAGGGAAGAATTTCAATCCTCTTTATGGCCATTCAGTTTTCTCCATCCTGGACGTACGTCCTCTCTTAGTCAGACAATTGAAGGATGATTTAGCTCAGAGCTTACGCCGGCGGAAGGACTGACAGACTCAGCCCCAGCCCTCACTCTTTCCATCGCTGACACGTCACTCCAGGGGAGTCAGACAGCAGTGGCCTGTCCTCTTCATGCAGGAGGAGGATTCTTGGGATGAGCTGACCTGCTTTCTGGGCTCTTTCCAAAACAAAACGAAAGGAAAGAGAGTCTCTAGCTGGGCCAGCTCTGCAAAGAAACACAGTGGCTGCTTTGACAGAGTGGAGGAGAAAAACTGGAATGTTTAAAGCTGCAGGATAATTAAACAGTTCAGCATAGTCACAAACCAGACACTGTAGTAAAATAACACCTAAAGCTTGAACTGCAGTCCATAAGGAGGGACGTTTGGTCTTTGGATGGCTGCTTGCCTTGGGAGCACTGGTGTATTCCCCACTCAGCCAAGTGTGTACCCTGGGTAAGGGCACAGTGGCCATAAACACACCGGCCTTGTCCCCAGTCACCAGAGAATTCTATCTGAGAGGAGCAGGGATATTTAAAATCCCACTTGCTGCCAGGGATGGAATTGGCAGTTCTGTCTCTTGAATTTCCTGTTGGCTCCTGCTTTTAGTTAAATTTTAATCCAAGGTTTGATTTTGGGCAGCAACCTAGCCCAAGGTTGTAGGTGGTGTTCTGGGTTTCAGGTGATTTGGTCCATAATTATGCTGTGCTGGTTTGGGGGCTTGCTCTAGGGTGGATATTTTGCTTGTAAAAATCAGGTATTACCATAAATTGAACTTTTTAGACACCGACCTTCTCCTAGTCATTCCCTTCCCCTAAGTATGAGTTGTTCCTGTGTTCCCAGGTGGGATTCATTGACTACATCGTCCATCCGCTCTGGGAGACGTGGGCCGACCTGGTGCAGCCCGATGCCCAGGACATCCTGGACACGCTGGAGGACAACAGGAACTGGTACCAGAGCATGATACCTCAGAGCCCGTCCCCTCCCCTGGAGGAGCGGGGCCAGGACTGCCAGGGCCTCATGGAGAAGTTCCAGTTTGAACTGACGCTGGAGGAGGAGGACTCGGACGGGCCGGAGAAGGACGGCGAGAGCATCGGCTACTTCAGCAATACAAAGACACTCTGCGTGGCCGAGCCGGGGGAGGAGGAGCCCCAGAGGGAGGCAAACATAGAGATTGTGACAGAAGACACGTCTCCTGTCGACACATAATGTCCTGGACCCATGTGAGTGGATTTTAACACTTAAGGAGCATGCAAGCAGTCTCACGGACAGCCTGCAGCGGGGTCTGAGGCCTCTGTCCCACAGTGGCTGAAAGACCCTCCCAGCTACTTGAGATTGGAGTCAGGGTTAAAGATCATGTAGTGAATGATTGCTCAGGAAATTACCAGGTGATTTACGTTGTGGTTTGAGCCTTGTCAGCCAAGAGCATCGTGTTGTCCTGGAGCTGGCTTGGGTCGGGACTGAGGCGTCAATGACACACAACTGAGAGATTTTATACTGTTAGTTTTGGAATTTATACCAGTTAGACTGATAGAAACTACTGATTAATAACTCTCCATATAAAACCTGTCCACCCAACCACCTGTCTGCAGACCTGTGTGCCTTCTTTGTAAACACTTTCATGTCTTTTCAAGAGTCTCTTAATTAAATACACGGAGTTTAGTATTCAAAAGCGACACAAAGTGTTTCAGAATTGACGGATACTTTTTTGATTCTTCCTGTTACAAGAAGCAGTCTTCCTTTTTTTCATGGGCAATACCTGTCACTTTATTGCAGTTAATCACTTTGACAGACTAAACAGAAGGGGAAACCCTCTGGTTTGCATTACTGCACCTTTAATCGTCTTCTTAATACCCCCGGTGACCCGTTTAAGTCACTTCATGCCATCGTGCACCGTCTCTGTTCTCTTGCTTGGAACAACAGTATTTTTTCCTCACAGGGTTTGGCTTTGTGGTGAGCAGGACAGAGGACAGGTTGTTTCCATGGCACAGTGCAGTACATACATGAGTAAGGCAGTGTGTGACACACGTTCCCCCTCGGCAGCTCCTTGGAATTTGCACGCTCGGATATTTGTGTTTCTCTTGCCTCTCGTCCACATTTCCTAGGTTTAGGCCCACCATCCTCCTCCTGCACTGCCTCGAGCTCTAACACCTCCATTACTGTTTATAACAGTGTATTTATTACGTAATGTATATACTGTAATGTTTTGTAAGTTATTAATTTATATGAATTAGCATTGCCTGTCGGCGGCGATGTTAACGGTGTAGAAAACTCGGAATAAGAGTTGCCTTTTTTTCTTGTAACCTTTTGTATTGCATAAAGTACAAGAACCTGAACATAGCTGGAGAGACAGACGCAACCCAGGAAGGGCATTCGGGTGGCAGCCGCCCGTGGGAGGGGGTGACACCAGACCCCAGGGCAGTTGGGAGTGAACAGAGAGAGGGGGAAGCGAACAAAGAAACCCCCCGAGAACGGGCCGGCTTTTAAATGTCACGTTCCAATTTCTGAACAACCCAATGTGAATTTCTATGACAAAAATGTGAACTGATGTAATAATTGTGCTGTGAAACTTCCTCTGACAAAGCTTGTCCGGCATCGTGAGCGATGTCAATCTCAGTTTGTAAAATATGTTTCAAGCTTTTTGGTCCAACTTGTGACTAACTAGTTAATGACAATAGCACAGTTGTGCATGATCAATGGGTTTGTTTGTCTGTTGAACACTGCATTGTTCCAGGTGGTTATTTTATTGTTTCCAAAAGTTTCACACAATGTATGTTATAGTATTATATATTGTGTTCAGATGCATTCTTAAGAGATTTTTATATGAAGTGAATAAATGAAAGCATGACCCTGCCTGTGGCTCTTCATGATGCTTTTGTCAGCAAGTCAGTGTGAGCTGTGTCACCACCACTCGGGGGAACAGCAAAATGGAACCCTCCAGGCCCAGAACACACCCGTGGCCCAAATCCAGAACATGCCTGTGTCTGAAACCCAGAACCCTCTCTTGGCCAAAACCCAGAACCATCCCATAGCCAAAAACCAGGACCTCCCACAGCTGAAACCCAGAGCCTCCTACAGCCAAAACTCAGGAACTTTCCCCCAGGCAAACTTGAAACTGTCCCACAGCCAAAACCAGAGCCTTCCACAGCTGAAACCCAGAACCGTCCAGTGGCCCAAACCCAGAACCTCCCACAGCCCAATCCCAGTGGACACGGAGGAGCCCTTGCCTTACGCACAGGAAGAGGAGGGTTCCTGTGTCCGGAGGGCACGGCCACCCTCCATGGTGGGCTGGAGCCCGTGGCCTTCCTGGCGGGGCCGGTGTGGCGGCGACAGGAAGGCGGGCGCAGACAGGAAGCGATGGCCGTGCACCGGGACGGCCCCCGGGCCGCTTTCATGTCCCGGCCTGACCCAAAACAACTGACTTTCCAGTAAAAAAACATCCTGCTGACAGGCACTTGAGAGGACACGAGGACTCTGTGCTGCCCTCGCTGTGGCAATGCCAGCGATGCCCCCACTGGGGCAGTGTGTGAACCTCCACAGGCTTTTCCTGGATTTGCTGGCTCCAAAGTGAAGCCACGTGAAAGCAAGTGTGGATCCCTCATCCCGCATCTGTTTTCCCACCCAGCACTCCATGGGAGCAGCCACTGCCAACCGACCTTCCTGCAAATCCCTCCTATCCCAGTGGAAGGGGCTTCAGCCCCAGCCCAGCCTGGACTTTGCAGCCGACGCCAGCATGTCCCGGGGGATTCTCCCAGCACCATGCCAGGGAGTTAATAGTACTTTCTCTCCCAGTGAATTCATGGAATCCCAGAATGGAAGGGTTGGAAGGGACCTCAAAACTCATCTAGTTCCACCCCCTGCCATGGACTGGGTCACTTCCCACTATCCAAGGTTGCTCCAAGTCCCATCTGGCCTTGGACACTTCTAGGGATGGGGCAGCCACAGCTTCTCTGGGCAACCTGTGCCAGGGACTCACCACCCTCACAGGGAGGAATTTTCTCCTAATCTCTAATTCAAATCTCTCCTCTTTTAGTTAAAACCATTCCCCCCTTCACATCCTTTCCACTGTTCCGGCTGTGTCCTGCTGTGGCCATCACTGTGCCCATGGCTCCCAGGGATGTGCAGAGATGGGAAACGGGTTATTGGGCTGGAAAAATATTGGCAGTTCTGGGTGGGGAAAGGCCCTAAATAGGACAGAGAGCAGAGCTGGGCTGCAGGTGAAGCACCCACACCACATCCAGAGGTGTGTTAGGGGAGATGATGTGCCTGGTGGTGTCCCTGGCTGCAGAGCCAACACAGGGGCTCTGCCCTGGCCTGCTCCCCTCTGCCCACACCCCCTCCCCTTCAGCCTTCCCTTGCTTTATTCCTGTCCTTTTTCCATGACCTAGTTCTGCCAGGCAGTAGCTTCCTCGTGAACACGGGAACGCAGCAGCGCAGTTCTGGTGCTGAGAGCAGCTGCCTTTCCCTGCTCCTTCCCAGCAGCAGCAGGAAAATGCTCCTGTGACCGCCATGCTGCAAATCTAATGCAGATCCCTTCTGTTTCCGTTCCATTTTTGGGGTGGGACATCCCAGTTCAGGTGTGAGGTGGTTTCCTGGCTCAGTTTCCTCAGTTCCTGGGGGGATGATGATGATGCCTTGGCTCTGCTTCCCCATCCTCACATCCAGAGCTCCTGTGGGGTTTGCGTGGTTTCACTCAGCATGGGAAGCACGTCAGTGTGGAGGCAGCAATGCTGTGCTTCCTCCTTGCTCCAGAGTGGCCCAGATGGACAGGGCTGACGGATCGTGCTCCCCCTCCCTGGCGGTCCCCCCAGTCACTTCCAGTAACTCCCCAGCAGGTCCTGGAGGGGCTGAGGTGTGTGGGGTGGATGGTGTGGAGGGGCCTCACAGGACACAGATGCACACCCTGTCCCCTCCAAGCCGCCAGTGTCAATGATGGATGTTCCCCACAGCCCCCGAGTGGCAGCTGTCCTTGTCTCCAAGGACATAGTTTCCTGCTGAGGCCATGGAGCTGGGGTTTCAGGGGGATTTCCACCACCCACAGGCGTCAATCCTGGGGATGAGCACTGGGAGCAGAGCTGGCCCTTCCCAGCTGCCCAGGGCGCGGGGACAAGGGTCCCGCAGAGCCCCCGGCGCTGCCAGGAAACTTCTGACCCAGAGGTCGGAGTTGTTCATGGAAACCATGATGCAGAGAAATAAAATAATAAGCCAGCCTTGTTGCTGTTTCCCATGGAGCACAGACTGCGCTGCTGGGGGTGGGGCTGGATTTCCACGGGTTTTTTCCCCTCAGTCCATAGGAGCTATGAGCGTGGGTGTTCCCACCTGCCCAGTGATGTAAGACAGAGCTGGAACAAAGGACAAGTGACAAGACAAGAGGAAATGGCCTCAAGTTGCACCAGGGGAGGTTTAGTTTTGATATTAGGGGAAATTTCTTAATGAAAAGGACTGTCCAGTTCAGAAATGGAGTCCCCCATCCCTCAAAGGATTTAAAAGCCGTGTGGATGTGGTACTTGGGGACATGGGGTGATGGTGACCTTGGCAGTGCTAGGGGAGTGATTGGATTTGATGGGCTCAGAGGGCTTTTCCTACCTAAACAATTCTGTGATTCCACGATTCTATGCCTGTGGTCCACAGCTCCATGTCCTTCTGTGTGCCAGCCAGCAGGACAGAGCATTTCCCAGGTTATAAATCCAACCACAAAGATTTGTGAATTGCCAGAGGAGATTTGGGTGCCACTGGTGCAAAGTTCACCTAAAGGTCCTACAGACGAAAAAAGAGAATTGAAAATGCGAAGCACTGACAGTTTTGCAGTCAAAAACAGGAAGGAGCTGGGGGCTGGTGCACAAAGAGCAGATTTTATCGGGTCTGCAGCGCTGGAACGGAGCCGAGTTCTCCCAGCACCGGCATCTTCGTGTGAAGGGGAGATGGGACTGGCACAGGAGCAGCAGTGGGATTCAGGGCTGGCCAGGAAGGACAGGGCAGGTTGTGGCCCAGCTGATGCGGTTCAAGATGTGTTTAGGTGGTTTAGCTCTCCCAAATGTCCCTTCTGGGGTGACACATGGAGCCCAGTCCCAAGGTCTCCCTGTTCCCAAGTGCTCCCTTCCCCAGGGGCACCCTAAGCCCTGCTCTTGCTGCCTGATTTTTGCTCTGTGGGGGGTATTTCTGTCATCCTTGTCTGATGCTGTCCCTGATTCTCTCATTGCATTACTGGGGACATTTGGGATCACAGAGCTCTGGCTCACAAGGGACTGTGGGATGATCACCCTGTTGTGGGGGCAGGATGGGCTCTGCAGCCTCCTTATCAGTCCAGAATGGGGTCTCCTGGGACACCTCTTGGTGTTATGGCATTGCCCATCCTGTGATTTACTGCTGGGAGCACTGGGATTCACATGGTGGGAACTGGGCAGAACTTGTCCTGGTGGCACGGTCGTGCAAGAGGGACCAAACTCTCTCTTTGCTCTGGATCACTGGTCCAGCTGTGATTTGGCACCATTTTGGAGGTTGCAGGGGTGCTGGGGCAGGAAGGACACATGGGGGACAGCAGGACCAGCTGTGCACGTGCTGCCTGCACATCTGTACAGCCCTGTCCTGTCCATGCACAGCTGCACAGCCCCCTCCTCTCCATGCACATCTGTACAGCCCCATCCTGTCCATGCACAGCTGCACAGCTCCATCTGCTGAGCTCCCGGACGCTGCACGGCACAGAGCACCGGGAAACTCCACTGCCAGGATACGTACGGCGGGAATGGGGAGTGTCTGCTGTAGGGACGTGCCCTGCAGGGACACACAGAGCAGGGACACGCTCTGCAGGGACACACACACAGTCGGAGTGCGGCTGAGCCGGCGCCATGCACAGCTGGAGCCCCCCGACAGCTGGAACGGTTTGTGGCAGGGCCCCAAACAGCTGGAGACGTGTCCAGCTGCAGTCACACAGAGCCAGGGCTGTGCACAGCTGGAATCCTGCACTGCTGGGTGCTGAGCACAGCTTGAGCTTGTGCACAGCTGGATCCCCACGTAAGTGGGTGCCTGCCCAACTGGAGCCTTGCAGAGCTGGATTCTTGCACATTATAACCATTCATGGCTGGATTCCTGCACTACTGGAACCCTGTACAGCTGGAACTCTGCACAGCTGGAGGCAGTGGCTTCAGGACTGTCTTGGGGTGCTCACCTTTGTGAATTCCTCTGCCTTCACTGCCCCGTTGAGTAGATGCTTCCCAGCACAGCCCCTCGCCCTCTCCCCGCTCCGACACGCTCCGGCATCGCTCCCTCGGGCTCCCTGGGAGCTCACAGATTCACCTTCACCTAGGTGATGTGCAGCTGGTGGGATCCCACCTGCCCTGCCTGGCCCATCCCCCAGCCTCAGCCCAGCTCCTTTGTCCCCCATCACATCCAACACCACCTCCAGCTCCCACACAGTTTTTTATGGAGTTTTACCATTTGGGTCTTGCACAAAATCCTTATATTTACACAGGAGGAATATATGGTTTTCTCTGGCACTGTGGGACAGGGTGGAGGACGGAACACATGAAGGGCATCTACGGTACTCGACCAAATGTGGCGTTGCCACCACATCACATGTGAGGAGTCACAAGGCTTGAGGTCACACACTGCAGCCACAGCAAGGGTTTGACTTCCATCTGCCTTGAAAATCAGCTCTCCGTGAAGTGTCTTCCCACCCTGGAAGGGCAAAGAGACCCCAGCAAGGACTGTGCCCTTCACAGGGGGTTGGAGAGCATCTTCTTGGGGTTTGGGGACTGCTGGGGGCAAACCCTTTTCCTCCTGCCTGTCTTTGCTAAAGCCCCCTCTGCCTCAGGGTGACCTGTGCCCCTGTAAACCGTGTGTCAAGCTTTTGGGCAAGGTGGGCATTGTGCCAGTGGAGCAGCTGGGGGGTCACCATAAGAGCCCCCTGAATGCCTGAGAAATGGCCCTTCCACAGCAAAACACAAATACATCCTTGCAGCACCCCGAAGTCCACTTGTAAGGCTCAGAGGGGGGACAGAGGTGGGAGAGTTTTGCAGCACAAGAGTGGGAAGAGTATTTTCAGTGTTAAAATTACATATTTTTCTCCATAACCTCATTCTCAGCTGAGATATTTGGGTTGAAATCTCCCCATTTAAAAAAAAAAAAAAGTCATCCTGAAATGGGAAGCTGTCAGCAAGAGGCAGCATGACAGGTGCTGGGCTGGGGAGGGGAGTGGGGTGTGCACCCTGAGGGGGCCTGTGCCAACAAAATCCCAATGCAAACTGCACCCACCCACGTGGAAAATGGGGCTCCCGCCTGTCCTGGGCTGTGCTGGACCTGAACTGGGCTGGTTTCATTCCAATGAGGATGCAGCCGAGCCCTGGTCTCTCCAGGACAGGAACATATGTGCTCCCGCATGGCCAGAGCAGTCGGGTTTTTAAAGTGTTTATAGTTAATCAGCCATCGCACCTCGAGGGAAAAACATGTTTGGAATAGGGTTGGATTTGGACCAGGGCAAAAATTCTCAGTTCATCTTCCAATGGGACTTCCCGTAACAATGGGAAGGGCACCCAAGGGCACTCGGGGCTAAGTTCACCCCCTTCCCCAGCACTCCAGGGAGAAGCCCCCCAAGATTGAATTTTCCCTGAAATCCCCACGGCCAACACTGTTTCTACAGAGCTTGTTTTCCATTTGGAAGCTGGGGCCAGCTTGGCCCCCATATGCCATTGAACCCCCTTTCCTGCTTGGGGTGCAGCCTTTCCAATGAAATTAATGCCATTTGGGGTTGAATTGAATGAAATGGTATTTGGGGCTCCTCTGTCCATGAATGCTCAGGGGATATAGTGGGTCCCTGTTCTTCAGTGGGATGTTTCACAGTGGGGTTCCCAAAGCCAGCTGAGGTGCCAGGAGCCAAGGTGCAGTGGTGACCCCGCACCTGGACTTTGGAGCACATGGAAGGGCCATTCCTATCCTGAAAACACCGATGCCCTCAGTGATCTGATACCATATTGGCTAAATAATATTTAGGATGAGACATGTGGTGTGGAGTGAGGGTGCTGGCTGCAACCCCCCATGCCTGTGGGGCATATGAGGACTTTGTCATTGTTCCTGAATTCCTTCTTTCTGGAAAAAAAAACACAAAATCAACTAACAATAATATCTAGAGCATCCCAGCACAGCTGCACCTTGTCCCCATCAGGGTGTAGTGCTGAGGTGCTGATGGTTAACCTGATTAGCCCCCAATTATCAGGGGTATGAAGGGGAGACAAGAGAAGCTCCTGGTGTCGGAGGCACTGTTGAGAGGAAGAGCAGAGGAAGGTGGATTTTTGTGTGGAGCCTGCAGGGACGTCCTGCCGAGCTGGTGGAGGTGGGTTTTGGTGGCTGCTGGTAGATGGGTGTTTCTGGACGTGGTGCCTTGTTGCCATGAGATTTGTGCTGATGCGGGGCAGGAATTTGGCAGTGCTGGCAGGAGCAGCTCCCAGGGTGTGTGTGGGCTTCTCATCCTGTCTTTGCACCCTGGGGCACAGCCCCATTACCTCCACTGCCATGAAAGCTGGTAAATAAGGCAGAGTTGGCTCTGGTAGTGTTAAACTCCTCCTCAGTGTGCCCATTGTGTCTCTGCTCCACCAGCACCTCTGTGCTATGGGGGCACACAGCTGCCATCTGACAGAGGGGCCCTGCTTGCCAAAATGTGAGTTTTTGGAGGCACTTAACAGGGCTGTTGCACAGGGGTGGGTGCCACCCTTCCTGCCCCACGTCCTGCCCCGTCAGTGGTGGGTAATGTTGGTCCCACAAGATGCTACATTTGGTTTTGGGGGAACTACTGCCCTTCTCCAACCCTGTTGTGACTGTTCCATGGCCTTCATTAGAGGATTTCCCATTCTGAGTATGGTTTGGGGTCCTGTGGGATGCTGCTGTGCTGAGTCTCAGCGTGGACTGGGCACTTCAGAGGTGGTTGGTGAGGTGCAGAGCATTTTGGGGGTGAAAAGTACCTTGTAGGGAGCCGCTTGGGCTGTTTCCTGGGTGTTGGTGGGGGTAGGTGCTGTGGAGGGAGGACAGGAGGGAGTTTGGTGGGGGCAGCATGTGCCTGTTCTGTGCTCAGCTTGTGTTGTTTCTCTGGGGAGCTTCTTCCATGCTGGAATTCTGCTGCTCTCTGTATCCAGAGAACAGCCTGGTGTGTTGTGTCTCCCTTTAAGCGCATGATAAATGCATTTTTCCCAGTGCTGTTGGGAAAGCAGGAACCTCATCTAGGTCTCCTCCTCTCCCTCATATGTCCTGGGGGTGAGGGCTCGCTCCTGCATCCCTTGTGTCTCTCCTTGGAGCAGCTCAGGAAGGGCTCAGTGGGAAAACTGAGGATGAATAGAGAAAAAACCCTACTATAACAGAAGGTAACAGGCTCCATTGTGGAACTAGAAGCAGCTGCATCCTGAGAGGGCTCTGTGTTTGGGCAGAGAATATGGGATCTGCTCCTTCCAGCACTGGGCACCCGTGCTCCCTCCTGTTCGCCCTAAGATGAGCAGGATGGGATGAGATGGGGCCTGGCAGGGCTTGATTCCATGAGCTCCTCAGGCTGGTCCAGCCCTGCTCCTGTCAGGAGATATGGGGGATGCCCATGCAGTGCTCTGGCTGTGCAAAACACAGTGTGGGGTGGGGCCAGGAGCATCGCCCCATGGAGCTCCTTTGGGTTCTGCTTCACAGACAGCGGCATCTGAGGAGACTGTGAAGGGGCACTGGGTGCTCAGGACCTGGGTGATGGGCTGATCCACCCCCATGCCCTTCTGAGCTCCTGAAGACCCGGCTGAGGTGCTCCTGGTGATGCCTCACGTCTCACAGCCTTCTTTCTTGTGGGGAGATATGTTTTGAGTAAGGAATTCTGTAAATAGGCTACAGGAAGATCTTAGAGCCCCTTCCAGTGCCTAAAGGGGCTCCAAGAGAGCTAGAGAGCGACAGGGCATGAGGAAATGGCTTCCCACTGCCAGAGGGCAGTGTTAAATGAGGTATTTGGAAGAAATTCTTGGCTGTGAGGGTGGTGAGGCCCTGGCACAGGTTGCCAAGAGAAGCTGTGGCTGCCCCATCCCTGGAAGTGTCCAAGGCCAGGTTGGATGGGGCTTGGAGCAACCTGGATTAGTGGAAGCTGTCCCTGCCCATGGCTCCTGTAAACTCAGTTTTGCAGGAAAAGAAGAAAATGGCTGACCTTTGTTGAAAAGCCTATTTTGCAGGTGAGGGGGGAGCAGTCCCCAAAACTGTGGTGATGGGAGCTACCAGTAAGCTGGGGGTCTGTCCCCTGCATTCCCACCAGGAGCAGACAAAGGATGAGCTTATTCTTAGTAAAGGTTTAATTATGGGTTAGCAAAAGGGTTGTGGGGCCACGTATGGGGAGATGTAAACAACCCCCTGGCTGCCCTTAATGCCAGGGGATTTACCAGGGCCAGATCCTGGGCGAGGATGAGGCTGGAGGATTGGGGTTTTATTTAGCAAATCCCCCTCCACGCTGCTCGCCCGCCCCGGGGCCAGTGTGTCCCTGTGGCGGGGGGCCGAGCCAGGCTCCTCCGCTCCACTGTCACATGGACCTCCAGCATGACTGCGCTGGGATATGAGTAATGCGCTCCGGTGACTCATTTGCTGCCTCTTTATTTTTTTATTTTTTTTTTTTTTATCTTAAGGCCCTTGGCTTCATCTGTTGCTGTTTGCTGGCAGATTCCTGACGTGTCTCCTTCAGGAGCTGCCCGAGATTTCCAGTGTTTTTGCTGAGAATTGTCCTTGTGTCAGTTGGAAGGGTTGGAAATAATTTGGAAATCTGTAAATATCAGTTTTACCTTGAGCAGAGAGGGGCTTGCTGGCACGCTGCCCTCCCTGGGGACATGGGTGTGCTCTGCCAGGGACCTGGCTCTCGCTGTGCCACCTGCCTTTGGGAAGAGCCTGTGCCAGGAGCAGGTTTGTGGTGTCATTAGATCAGGGTTAATTTTGCCCTCAAGAAGGTGAGTTTTGGTCTTGCCACATGACAGGAAGGCTTTCATAAGGCCGAGAACATCCTGCAGAGCTGAGGGAAGCCGGAGCTGCACTGGGATGAGCAGTAGCCAAGGGATTCCCAGTTGTGCTCAGGCAGCAGGTGCCAGTGTGATGGCAAACCTGCCCAAACCCAGCACTGAAGTAGGGAAATTTGGTAAAAAAACTTATTTACCCATTGCCCAGCCTGGGAGGGCAATTCTAGGGGGGGTATCATGGCTCTTCTTGCTTGGTTAAGGAATATCAGCCTGTGGAGCTCACAAGAGCTGTGGGTCTGTCCTGGCTGGCAGTGGAGTATTGGGATGTGGGATCACAGAATCCCAGACTGGTTTGGGTTGGAAGGGACCTTAAAGCTCCTCTTGTCCCACCCTCTGCCATGGGCAGGGACCCCTTCCACTAGACCAGGTTGCTCCAAGCCCTGTCCGTTCTGGTCTTGGACACTGGGACTGTACCCTGCTGTGCAGCAGCTGTATAATTTTTTGGATGATAAGGTATTTTAGTGTGCCCAGGACGGATTTGGACACTGCAGGTGAGTTCATCACTGGGGCATCCTGCCGTGTGTGCCAGCCTGGCTCCTTGGGGAATTTTGGGGTTGGGCTCAGGGGACAGCAGGGTGACATTCAGTGCTTTGTGCTTACCCTGAGATTACAACCGGAATTCCTGAAAACACTGGGCACCCTTCCCTGTGCTGGAAGCACAGGCAGTGCAGGCAGGTCACAGGACCTCCTTGCACGGATTAAAGGAACCATCTGTTAAATAATCCCACCCCTTTTCTGGGTGGTGTGACATTTCTCAGCAGCTGGGGTGGGTGAGGGCTGTGCTGGAGACACTCGATCTGGAGACCCTGTTGTGGTGCTGAAGCACATTTCCTCACTGGTGTATCCAGACCCTCGGGAGATGCTTGGCTTTTGGATTATTTTTTAAAGGTGGAAAAATATTTAGGGTCTTCTTAATTGTAGAAAAATGGGGGTAGGGAATAACTGATATTTTTTTTTAATGGAGAACACTGATTTATTTTTTTTTCTTAATGGGGAAAATCATGTGGGTGTTGCTGTCCCTGCTTGTGAGTGAAGTCCTGAGAAACACGTGTAGCTAACTGGGATGATCCTAAAGATGCTGATGCGGGGTGAGAGGTAGAAGCGAAGTTTCCATTACAAGGTCACGTTGAAAAGCCACATTTGCGTGCGCTGAAACGGGCTGGTTGTCCCTAAAACGCCGCTGTTGTGCCCAGCGGGGAGCAGAGAGGGGGAGGCAGCTCCTCCGTCAGGCAGGTTGGTGCTGATGGTCCTAATCCCGGTGTTTGCTGAGCGTTGGAATGCGATGGTGCCCTCGGGGATAGATCCTGGGTGTCCCCTGCCGGGGATGGTGCTTTCCCTTGCAGCAGTGGGTGCTGTTTGGGATAAGGGTGCCAAAGATGCACCTTCTGTTCCTGCAGCCACGCGTGGGAACTGCTTCAGGACAAGAGCGAGTCTTACAGCATCTTTCCTGCCAGCAAAAAAACCCACACCAAACAAACAAAAAAAACCCCAAAACAACAACAAAAAACCCCTGGACTCTTGGAGCTGGTTAAAGCCAATTCTGCCAGAAACAATTTTATCTCGCATTTCCTTGGATAATCCCGGTAGTGTCCCAATAACTCCTACACTGGCATTGCCTGTGCCTCCAGCCGAGCTCCCCCTGCTCCTGCAGCAGCTCGGAGAACCGTTTTGAAGGTGGTGAGGGTTGCACACCCCGTCGGAGCTGGCAGAGATTCGGGGAGGCTGGATGCTGCGGCTGGCAGAGAAACGGGGGGACAGGGTGGTGCTGGGTGGCATCTCTTCGGGCAGCAGCTGGTGAGGGGACATGGGGGGTCCCCAGACACAGCCTGGCTCGGCTCTTGCAGCCCCCCCCCCTCCCTCCCCAGACTCTTTTGTTCCCTGCTCCGGAGATGCTTCGGCTTCTCTTCATGCGAAATTAATTCCCGGGCGCTGTTGGAAGGCAGTCGGGGAGAAATTTCTTCCCGCATCATCCTTTCGGGGCTAATTGCTGGCGATGTGACGTCAGCCGATGGATTTCTCCCTTGAATGGCTGCGGGAGAGGCGAGGAGGGCCCAGCACCCGCGCTCACAGCCCTTGTGCCGGAGCGAGCTCCGCTGCCTTATCCAGCCGGGATTGATTTATTCTCCCCCTATTCCCAGTCGGGCTCCCCGCACGCTCCTAATCTGACAGCGCCCGGTAATTAATCTGGCTCCCCCGGCCGCTGCAATAGGATTAAGGGAGGGGAAGTGCGTCACGAGGTAGGAGAGGGGTTATGCTTTTGGTGAAAGTGGGGGGGAAAAATATGGGAAATAGGTTGGTGTGTTCCCGGGGGGTGTGTCGGGAGCGAGCGCGCATGTGAGGAGGTGCGGGGCGGGAGGCATCGGCTGCGCCGGAGCCGAGCCCGGCTCGTCCTCCCTTTCTCTCAGCATCCTCCGTGATGCGATCCTGGAGGTGATACAGGCACAGCAGCATCCATGGCCTGCCCTTAGCGCCAGCATTCCTGCTTTATCCTCCGTGATATCCTGGCAGCGAACCGAGCCCGGCGTCGGAGGCGTTTGGTTGGCGAAGGGCTGACGTTGAGTGGCTGGTAACCGGGATCGTATTCTCCTGTATTTTTTCAGGCTCCTTGGAAATTGAGGAATGCAATTCTGCCACCATGATGGAAGGTAGGTGATGAGCTGAGCGTGTCTTTCGGGATGGCTGGAGTTTGCAAAGCCACGGTGGAGGATGCACTGAACCTGTGTGTGGGGATCCTTTCCCTTTCCTAAATAAGATAATAATAATAATAATAAAAATTAAATCCTCCCCTCCCCCTAATCCCAGCCCAGCCGGAGCTCCCTGCCTGCTGCCGGGGAGCTGGCGGATGGTGATATAATATCAAGCCCGTCAGATTATTTGCAATTCCATCCCCAGCCCTGTGTAGGCAGCTCGGGGTGTGCAAACACCTGGTTATCCACGGACCTGCTGGTTCCTCCGGAGCCCACACTGGGGTGGGTTGGTTGGAATTGGGGATCCTGTAAGGATTATTTTATCCTCTGCCTGGAAACTCTGGTTCTCAGCCTGATGTGATGCACAGAAGATGAATTTGGCTGTTTTCAGACCTGGGCTCTGCATCCTGGTGGGGTTTGGTGTTTTTAGCTGGATGGAGGAGCATCACTTCAGTAGGAAACAGGGAAATCAGAAGTTAAAGTGATTTTTTTCTTTTTTTTTTTTTCGTGTCGTGGCACTGGTTTGGAGATGCAGGCTCTGGAGAAGGGGGATGGGTGTTGGGTTGAGGCTTATTGGAATAAAAAAGGAAATGTGAAGGAAATATGGGCTCCAGGCACAAGGTGCTTCAGGAAGCATTGGGAGACTGTCTGATCCTGTGTGGGAAAAGCCTCTGGGCATTACAGGAATTTTATCCTGTGCCGTCTGTCTCGGCCGTATGTAAAGCTTTTTTTTTTTTTTTAAAAATAATTTATTTTTTTAATGCCCTCTGGAGTAAGATGCAGGAAGGGATTACTTTAATTGCATTTTTTTTTAGCAGAATAGATACTTCATGGCCAAGGAGATCAGAATATCTGTATTTTTTGGTTTTATGGCCCATTGGTGGCAGCAGCAGGGCCTGTCTCGGCGGAGCCACATCCAACCCCAGGCTCATGACGCTGCCGGCACATGAACCAGGCAGCTCCCGGCCTTCCCGAGATGACAGGCAGAAATTGGGCTGCCTCTTGGTGTGTCCCTGGAAATCAGAGTCTGGTGCCCTGCCCAAATTAACCTGGAAAGGCTTCATGAAACCAGGACTTCCTGTATTGGCTTAAAATATTTGCCTGATCTTGGGAATTCAGGTGTAGTCATGGCCATGTGTGGGCACACAGGAATGCCTTCTCCCTGTTTTTTTTTCGTCTTAAGAAAATGAGTTTGGTTGTCCTTTGATATGGGGAAGTGCCTTCAGTGTCTTCCTTAATACCAATTAGCAAAAGAGATTTTAATTTTAGCCCATGACATCAAACTCATCCTACCATGCCGACAGGCACAGCACGTTGGGAACCAGGCGCAGCCTGGGCAAGAGCAGGGAATTGTAGAGAATGTGTGATTTAACAACGTGGCTTCTCTCAAAAATTCCTGTATTTATGGAGAAATTAATGTAGATGAATTGAAGTTGGCCTGTTTGGCTAATAACCCTTCGTTTGGGTTATTTAATTAGTTTTGAGGCTGGTTGGGGGAAGTTTGTTGGTCTTTTTAGTTTTTTTTTTGGGAGTTGGGTGTTTTGATTTGGGGTTTGGTTTTTTTTATAGTTTTATTTTTATTCCTTGAGGATTTTGGCCTTGCTTATGGAATGCCCACAATGTGCTGCTGTGCAGGAGCTTTGGCCGCTGTGGCCAAGGCAGGTGGGGACTGGCAGGGGGTGCTCAGCCCCATAGTGGAAGTGCCATCCAGGGCTGGGGCATCCAGCTTGTTGTCCTCTGGCACAGGTGGCATCACCTTTCATGAACCAGTCTTGCACTTAAAAAAAAAAAAATTGGGGGAAAAAAATGCTAGTCATAAAAAGTGACTTATTAAACTGCTTGAGGTGACGTTCCTCAACTACTTGATGCATACGGGAACCTAGAATGGAAATGAGAAAATTAGAAGAAATGATTGCTGCTTTTGATGAGTTTTAAATGGTTGGAAGCTGGTTGTATTTGTGGAAGAGTGAAACTCCTGTCCAAGATCCTACTGAACCACTGGCACTTTGCAGAGGTGACTTTAATATAAGTATGGTTTCCACGTGCTCAGTTTAATTTGATCTGAAACGTTTAAGCCCGTACAAAATGTAGGTTCCCTACAATAAACATTTTAAAGGGGCTTTATTATAATGAACGAATTATTTAAATAACATGCCTGGCCAAAATGTTGGACACCGTGCTGGAAGTGGAGGGTGGAGCTGGGCTGTGACAATGCAGGGCATGAGGCCACCCAGCATCACCTGTGGCCAGCAGGATGGACCTGGCTCAGCTGATGGTTTTGGATCCTCTTCTTTGAAACGAAGATGATTTGGCTCATTGGGAATGTTTCAGAATGAGCAGTTTTTACTGGATATGGACACTATACTCATTTATATGGAATATTTATTTGTTCTCTTGGTAGATGGGGGGAAGTGCATATTTTTCACTTTATGATTAAAAATAACAACAATACATAACATAACTGTGGGTGCTGTTTTAAGAACCCAGTCCTTGCTGGGAGGAAACCAAAGCTGTGCCATGTGGTGTCTGAGAGCCACCAGAAGAGAATGGTCCTCTCCCTCCATGGCACGAGGGGTGAATGAGTGTTGCTGTTGCCCACCATCCGTGTTGGGGATGGACTTTCTGTGCTTGGCTTCGCTCAAACAGGTGGAAAGAAGGTTTTGGGGATGGGGATTAAACCCCATCATGTGCTGGAGAGATCCCTGCGTGAGTGGCTGTAGATGTGAGAGCTGTTTAGATGTTCCCTTTGATTGTAAAACACCTCTCCAGTCCTCGGAAATGCGCTGGGCGTGTCATCGAGGTGAACAGCCGAGCACAAGAACAAGTTTGTCTCCTTTTTTAATCCCTCTGTTGCTTCTCCAGTGTAATGAAGGCATTTTACACAGCTTAATTAAGTTTTGAAATCACTGCTGCACCATGTCACTCGAGCCAGAAGTTCCACAATGTGTGGAGAGGTCAGACAATGATGTGGCAAATGGGAGCAGCCCAAGGGTATTTTGGAGAGGGTCGTTTCTTCTTCCATGGGAGATGGTCCATGTTTTTCTCCAGACTCTAAACCAGATGTCTGCTGGGCAGAAGCCTTCTCAGAGTGGGAATTTCTCTGTAACTCTTTTACAGGCTTTTTGTACCTGTTTCTGGGGAGTTTGGTCAGTCAGGATGTCCCATCCCTGCAAGTGTCCAAGACCAGGTTGGGCGGGGCTTGGAGCAAGCTGGGATAGTGGAAGGTGTCCCTGCCCATGGCAGGGGGTGAAATGAGATGAGCTTTAAGGGCCTTCCCAACCTAAACCATTCTGGGGTTCTGTGACTCGTCACATCCAAAATGGTAAAAACCTTCTTGAATCACCTTTTAGCACCGGTTCTCTCCAGCCTTATGTTTTCATTGTGCTGAACAGGTAGAACTGGGACCAGAGGCATCTAATGGCACCTTAAAAAGTCTTGATTAGGCAAGAAAATTAGCTTTATCATATTTTAGGTGATCTTGTTTCAGTGAATGGTGTATTTGAATGTGCTCAGTGTTGTCTGTGGGATTTGCAAGGAAATGTCCTGGTAGAAGAACTTGGTTTTTGAGAATGCCTCAAACCTTCTGCTGGCTATGAACATAAATTCAGGCATGGATGGCAAAACCACCCTGGGAAATACGTGGAGCCCATAACACTAAATTAGGACCTGTATTTTTCATCATGTTTTTTGAGCAGAAACCCATGACTGAGCTTGAGCTTGCAAAGAAAGTCAGGACTGTGGTGTGGTTGGGCATCTGTGCCCTCCGAGATGGAATCTGGTGGAACATTCTGCTGAACTGACAGGCCTGACACTGGTGAGGAAAGTAGTTTTTCATAAAGGCAGGAGAAGATTGACCCTTCTGTCATTCACAGGGTGTTGCTGAGTCTAAGCCAGTGGCTCCCCTTGTAGCCCAAAGTGGGCAGAGGGACAAGGACATTCCACCACTTCTCAGGTTCACAGATGTGCATGAAGCCTTTTGGGATGTGTTTGAAGGGCTTTTTGGGATGTGATCCGGGGGGGGTTTTAGCTCCCAAGGATGAGGTATGTGGAAGTGGGGGCTTGGAAAGTAAAAAGTTTGGAACAGGAATGGGAAGGAGCTCTGTAGCTCTGGGTGTTGAGGGTTCAAAAGTGGGAGATGAGGTCAGTGTGTCCAGCCCAGAGCTGCTCAGGGGATGGTGATGTGCTCCCACACTGCGCTGTGGTGCTTCCAGAGACGTCTTGTGCACTCTGAGATAGGGCAGGACCAGAAGACCATCCCCATCAACACAGTTTGAATTTGTCCATCAATCTCTACTTAATGGGGGGAACGAAACCCTTTTTCAGGCATTCAAAGCCTTCCCACTGAGCTGGTTTGGGTTTTCCAGCTCTAGTCTACTGGCAGTATGTCTCTTCCCACTAAGGGAGAGGAGGGAGCAATGGCTGTAGCTCAAAATTCACAAAGGCCCCACCCAAACCCTGGGAATTTGGAAAATGTGTTGGATTAGGGCTGGTGGTACTTGCCAGTTAAAACCCAGATAGTGCCAACGCGGTGGTGTTGAAGGTTTACTCCAAAACATGGGCAAGGTGGCAAAACCTGAGGTTTCCTTTGCACCTGAAAATGTTCAGTGGAATGGAGGGGTAGAAGCAAAATGCCAACAGGGGTTGATTTTGAGAAGAAAGGATAGAAAATACAGGAGAACTCAACTGCTTCATGTGATACAGGTCTGCAAAGCTCCTCCTTGAAGTGAGCCCCAGTTTAAAATGTGCCCTTGGGCATCTCAAACGGCTGCCCAAACATAGTCATTTGGGTTTCTCTGCCAAGGCAGAAACTTTCTGCATGATTCATTGGCCTTATTCAGATTTTAAAGACAGTGTAGAAAACAAGTACAGCTTAAATCAGGTGTTTAGTCACCTTAAACCTCCATTCCAGGGTATTTTGTTAAAGGTGGAAAAACGTGGTGGGTGGACCCTGACCCACCACTGGTATGGGAGAGGAGCAACGTGAAGGAAAAAGTGGAAAGGAGGGGAAGGCAGAGCTCCTCCCCAAACCAGTGACCTGGAACTGTTTGGATGCCCAAAACCTGTCACTAGGGATCCATCTGCCTTTGGGAAGCAATGGGGATGGGATGCTGGCCATCCCCCTGCCTGAACTGCCAGCAAAGCTCATGTCTGGTAGCATTGCCATATTTGCCCCGCTAGCCAATTACTTTACTGGGTTTTGTGTGGTGGTTTTTGGTTTTTTTTGTTTGGTTTTGGTGTTTGTTTTTTGTTGTTGTTGTTTGTTTTTTTAAATTTAATTCAGTATATTTAAATTTTTACATGCTTGGTAAGAAAAAGGCAGTCTCTGGATGCTGTGCAGGTGGTTTATTAGAGGAGTGAGTTGCTCACGTGCAGTGCAGGAGCACAAAGTGGGGCCCTGTTTGCCTTGCCAGCTATTGAGTATCATCAGCTCTTTGTTTTTAACTGAAATTCACTTGCAGGCTGATGTTTCTGGGGGCTTCCGAAGGTTCTTTTGCTTTATCTGTGTGAATGGAAGAGGATCAAGGCTGGCGGTAGTTACAGCTGCTGTTTTTTCGCTCTTGCAGCCTCACAGAATGATTTATTTTTAATCTCCAGTTTAGTTTTTTAAGTAGCTTTTCATTTTGGGATGTGTGCGTTCCTGGGAGCCAGAGATTTTGGGGCTGTCCTTCAGGAACAGAGATGGAATTCCTACCTTGTCCTATAAATCCTCATCCCCTCCCCTGGCGCCAGTGGGCTTTGCTGCAGGGGTGGAAAGGGGAAATTCCCTCCCACATCCCTGTTTACACTGAATTAGTGCTGATAATGATGATAATGTTTGAAAGCAGTGAGCTCCTAGTGCTGAAAAAAATCCTCCTGTATTATCTGGGAGCCATTCCTTGCCCATCCCAGCCCTGGAAAAGCACTCCTGACATTAGCACATCTTCCTTGGTGTTTAAGCTATGACTCTCCTTGTGTGTATTTTGAGGGGGTTTGTTTAGTGATTTATTGGGGGGGGGAACAATCTCTTAAAATTCTCCACCCACGTATTGCAGGGAATTTAAAACATCAGCTAGAGATTATTTCCCGGCATCCTACACATGATGTTAATCTTGCAGGGAGGTTTGGGACGGGTTGGGATGAGAAGAATGGAGTTGCACATCCTCCCTTGTCACCTGCTTCAGGTGCCTCAAGGATTTCATGTAGCCCCACAAATATATTGGTTTTCTAAAGCTGGATTTGTAGAAATCATTGAAGGTGCACCTTGTTATTAGAGCTAATCAATGATCCTAGAATGGTTTGGGTTGGGAGGGACCTTAAAGCTCATCTTGATTCACCTTCCACTAGTCCAGGATGGTCCAAGCCCCACCCAACCTGGCTTGGAGTACTTAAGGAGGCTGCTTAAGTTTATTAATAAAGATGATGATTTATGCTGCATAAGTAATAAATAGTAAGGTCATTTCTGCTTCATGTTTACCTGGCTTTTTCACCTGGGGACCTTGAGCTCCTCTGCAGGGACACAGATGGGTGGAAGAAGCTCCGTCAGTTTTTTTTCAAGCACTGCCTGGAAATTAAGCCTTTCTTTAGGTCATGTCTCCTGCTCCTATTTTTAGTTCCACAGTTAATCACTGCTTTAAAATCAAGGTGTTCATTTGGCAGATAGTGGGAGGAACAGGACAGTTAAGAGAACTGGAGAGAAGTGTCTTGTCGGGCTTCATTTTGGGTGTAAATCCTCATCATGTGCAAATGTGGATATTGCAAATCTTGGTTTGGATAAGCAAATTGAGGGCAAGTGATGCTTTTCCCTGGCAGCTTGCCCAGAGTTGTGCCTTGTCCCCTGCATCACACAGGTGACAAAAGCCACCCTGACAGCCCAGGTCTCCCTGGGAGACCCCTGGGAAACCAGGAGTGGGGGTTGGAGGGTCACAGATGTCCCTGCAGTGGGGTGGCTGGGCAGTTGTTTTACTGTCACACCCAGGCAAGGGTTTAGGTGGGTTTAATAAGTCCTTAAGTTCTGCATAAACAGCACAACACCAGAATTGGTGGGTTTTCCATAACCGTTGTCAGAGTAGTTGCTGGGAGTCTGTGGTGTGTGTGAAGGTGATGGATTTTGAGGAGATGCCTTTTACAACTGGGCTGTGAGATAGGACAGGCTGTTGGCTGAGGAGCAGATGGAATGGCAAAGCCTCCTGAAGAAAAGGGGAGGTTTACAGTGAGATTTTTTCTTAAGGGGAATACCAACGTGGGGTATTTATATTTAGCTATATTTTAAAATATATGAATATATATTTATGCATATAATGTATGTGGGTTTCCCCTGGATGGGCTATGTGAGCCCAGTGCCCTTCTGCCCCTGGAAGGAGCACTATCACCTGCCCTTCTTTATACACCAAACCCCCCCTAAAAATAGAAATCCAAGTGTCATTTGGGAGGGAGAGCCTGCCCTGGACAACTTCTTAAATAGCACAACAACCTTTGGAGGCGCATCTGGCGTTCCTGTGTCTGTGCCAGCCGGGAATGAAAGCCACAACTGTCTCCAGCTTTAATTCCCTGATAATGTTGGAGGAGCTGTTTGTCCCATGGCCCTCAGTTGCTGCACACTCAGGATCTCAGAGTTGATATTAAAAATCTAATCTTTGGGGAAAGTAGGCGGTGAGAGATTCCTGCAGCTGCTTCGCTGAGGTTGGTGAGTAACCTGTGAGCACCAATTTGCATCCTTCTAATGTTAAGCAGCCCTGGGATGCTCAGCTCCTTTGCAGGAGGATGAATTGATGCCCTGTTTATTGGGATGCATCCTGCTGATGCTGCCCTTGATTTTTAAGGACAGCCTTTAGCTTCTGGCCCAGTCCCCAAGCTTTGCTTTGGGCTTGGGCCTTCCTCTGTGCTATTTATTCCATTTATATATATGGAATATAACTACATTCCCATGGTTTGGGATGTATTCCCATATCCTGGGGCTGCAGTTAGGGGCTGGGGTCTTGTTCCTGAGCTGCAGGCACGTGAGATATTTGAACTGAGTTGTGCCTGCAAAGTGAAGGGCTTGGACTAATGCCCAGGCACAGGTTTGGTTTTTTTTTTTTATCTGGGTGTATTGAAATGACAGGAAGGTTCATGTTGGATATTAGGAAAAATTTCTTCACTAAAAGGGTTGTCAAGTATTGAAACAGCTGCCCAGGGCAGTGGTGGAGTCCCCATCCCTGGAGGGATTGAAAAGCCATGTGGATGTGGCGCCTGGGGACATGGGTTAGTGGTGGCCTTGGCGGTGCTGGGGAATGGTTGCACTTTGTCTTGGAGGGGTTTTCCAGCCTAAATGGTTCTGTGATTCCCAGTCAGCCAGTGTGTTCTCCGTCACCGTGCTGAGGGTGTGCAAAGAGCGGGTTTTGGCTCCAGGGCTCTGGCATTTTGAACTCCTGGTCCCAGCTACTGCAAATGGGTATTTGGGTAGTTTGCAAAGGGAAGGAGGTGGAGACCAAGGGGAAGGGGCACGACATACAGGTCTTGAGAGCCCAAACCCCTGTGGGTACATGGGGATGGACGCTGGACACGTGGCAGCAGTCACAAACCCAGAGGTGGCCACAGGACTTCCTCTAATTACTCGCATCTCATGGCTGGAATAAGATGTTTGTTTTTAGAAAGGTATTGGATGTTAATTCAAAACTTCCTTAGGCAGAGTTTGCTACAACCTGATCAGAGACTTAATTACTGTCACTCTGGAAATGTGACTGTATTTTGAGTCAGCCACGGGATCTTGTGTCACCTCTGTCCTTTGGAGTGGAGATGCCCCACCACCATGTTTCCATTCCTGGGTAGGCACTTGGAGCCCAACACGGCTGTTCTAGCTGTGGTTTTGGAGCTATGCTGGATGGATAAACTCCTGCAGGTGCCCATCTCCATCTGCTCTAGCTTTCTGGCTGCCCTGGTCCCTCTCCCGTGAGCCACGTGCCAGCCCAGGGGTCACTCCAGGCTGAGCAGGACCAAGATTGAGTGTGGTGCCAACTCTTCCTCCTCAGCATGACCCTGCTTGATGGTGGGGCTTGGCTTTACTACAAAACTTTGGATCTCCTTGACCACCATAGCTGGACTTCCCAATGGTGGGTGACACTTACCACATCTTACAATTATATTCTTTACAAGGCTAAACCTCCTGGGACTTTGACCCAGGCCCAAACAGTCCTACTGTAGGAGAAAACAATCCCAGAGCAGTAACTTAAGATGTTTTATTTCATTCAGGCTTACTTGTGATTTTTGTTTTAAGCTCTCAAACAGTGCTAGTCCTCCAGTGTCTTCCAACTGAAATTTCTGATAAGAACCAAAATTTTCAGCATATATTAAAAAAAAAAACCAAGACCAAACAAAATCAACAACCAAGCCCACAACTGTTGTTGCTTACTTTTGTTTTCAAGTAATTTTTTTTTCCTGAGAGCCACAGCAAGATGCCAACAATGTTCCACTCTGGCAGCGAGTGATAGAACTGTAGTGAGGCCACCACCTCTTTTTCCTTACTCTTTTTGTTTTTGTTTTGTTTTTTTCTAAAGGGGAGAAACTGTTGTGAGCATGTGGATAACTGTAATCATAGAATCATCAAATGGTTTGCATTGGAAGGGACCTCAAAGCTCATCCAGTTCCACCCCCTGCCATGGGCAGGGACACCTTCCACTATCCCAGGTTGCTCCAAGCCCTGTCCAACCTGGTCTTGGACACTTCCAGGGATGGGGCAGCCACAGCTGCTCTGGGCAAACTATGCCAGGGCCTCACCACCCTCACAGACAAGAATTCCTTCCCAGTACCTCATCTAACCCTTGCCCCTGGCAGTGGGAAGCCATTCCCCCTTGTCCGAAGGCATTCCCCCCTGTCCCTGCAGGCCCTTGTCCCAAGTCTCTCTCCAGCTCTTCTGGAGCCCCTTTAGGCATTGGAAGGGGCTCCAAGGCCTCCCTGGAGCTTTTTCTTCTCCAGGCTGAACAATCCCAGCTTTCAAGGTGATGGGTGTATTGCTGGAGCCTGGTGGCACCACAGCAGGCACAGGGAGCAGCAGCAGAGCTTGTGTCCTGAAGGATTTGTGCTACAACCCTTTCCATAGTCTGCAGGGCTGGGCTGGTGCAGGATGAGCCCTTTGCCTGCCCCAGGAGTGGTGCCTTCACTGCTCAACTGCCACTTGCTGGTGTCCCTCAGTCTCTTCTCCAGAATAAGGTCTGTAATTAGACTTGTAAATGAAGGGGGTTGAAATATTCATGACTTTATCAAGGCACTGTGCAGAGGGCTCCGTTTTTCACTGCATTATTGAGGCCACTGAAAGGCTGGTACAGAGCTTTAATGCAGAGGTTGGTATAGGTAAAGCATTTTATACATTATGAAGACGTATAATAATTGCAGATAAAGTGGACAAACCCAGAAATAACATGGACTGAAGCAGTGTGGCTTTTCCGCTACAGAGGATGAATCTGTTGAGAATCTCTGCGTTTGCAATGGACCAAAATGCCCATTTTCATGCCAAATATGTCATTGGTGGTAGATTCAGGCTGCTGCTGTGTCAAAGCATGGGAGCTGTCTGGGCTGAGCTAGAGACCGTTTGAGACAGGGCTGTTTGGGTATTTATCTGGGCCTTGGTGTGGCTATACTCTCACTTCTGAAAACTTAACTTACAGTTCAACTTGTCCTCTGGGTTTGGCTCAGAGGTTTTCAGTAGTTTTGTCTTGCCATTGGTTCTGTCTTGCTGAGCAGAGGGGGTGTCAAAACCAGAGTCCCTTGGTTATGGAACAGCACATGTCTGGACTCAGCAAAGGGATTTGGTAGGAGCTGCAGGTTTGTGTGTGGTGGGCAAAGCAGGTTGTTCAAATCCAGCTCTGAAAACCCTCCACACAACCAAACCAAAGGAAAAACAAACCTAATAGTAACTTTCTTATTCCATTACCCTATCCTTCTCCTTCCTTCTTTCCTCCTCTCCACAGGTACTTTGGTCTCAAGTCTCTGCCATGGCCATAGATAATATTTATCTCTGCACACAGATGAAGTAGAACTAATTTCAAGCATATTTTTTTTTCTTTAGTTTTCCCAGAAGAGCATTAATACTCTGTCTCTCCTCTTGAGAGATGTGTTGCTTATGAGTTCCATCCTCCTGAGCGAGTAACTCTACCTCCAGGGACCCTCCTCAATATTTAGGGGTCCAGAGGCAGCAGCTGCTCCCACTGTGTGGGGATGGAGGGCAAGGGACTGGGTTTGGGAGAATAGGGTTGTTTTTCTTCTAGAGATATGAAATCTTTGGTGTAGAAAATAATGTGTTGGTAATTCTCAAGAAAACACTATGAAGCTTTACGTATTTTGAAATTGTAGTTCCTGTTTCTCAGACACCAATTCTTGGTTATACCAAGGAAAAAAAAAAGATAATAGTAAATTAAATATGAATTATACTCCACATGGATATACTCTGTTTTCTTTCATGCTTTCAGCCTTCCTGCTGCTTCACTGACTCTTCTCTGCTGTCTGTCCCACTTACCATCATCTTTTCTCTTACAGCAATGGATCTTGTCTCGTGAGGTTCTCTTGAATCCGTAGTGTCTCCATGTACCATTCCCTCCATGGACAAGATCTTATTATTATTTTTAAAAGAATTGCCCTTGCCAGGACAGGTTTTATCGTCCTTCAGCTACTAAAAACAGCTGAAAGGAGACTTGAGGCCCAGGGTGTGCAGTGCTGTTCTGTGCACAACCCTCAGCTCAGGCCCTGCACCACTGGGTGGGGCGTTTCACCATGCCAGGGGAGACATGAGCAACTCTGAGCTGCAGCCACTAAAATTCTGGGAAAATTCTACTCCTGGGAAATTGCTGGGTCATCCACCACTGACCTGAAGACCTTTCTGGTGTCACCATCAGGGCGATCAGTGCCTTGCCCTGCGGTGAACAGAGGGTTTGATGGGGGACCTGCTTCCACTGGCTCCCAACAGCCATCTCCAAAGGAAAATGTCATTTTTATTCTTTCTTTCCTGAATATCCCTTTTTCCCCTCAATCATAACCACTTCAAGCAGATGGTGGGCCTATTATATAACTGAGCAGAAGGCTGTGTTACAAAATTTAGCCACATTGGGTGCTGCTTCAGATAAGACTAAACAACTCATTTCTGGGGGTTTTGGCCTTTCCTGTTCTACTTTAAGTTTGGAGGATGAAGTTATTCCGGGGGGAAGATTAATGGGAATGTTCCTCTGTTATTAATGACTTATTTGAGTCCTGAAGAAAGGAGGAAAGCTGAAAGGCATGGATGTAGTTAACACCAAAACTGTCCCTGAAGGTGCAGGATGAGTCTGTGGGGTCCAGCTGCTTGTGTGGCCCTTGGCAGCTGGGACATATGGATCCCATAGGCTGGGGGTGTATGAGCAACCTGCACTAGTGGAAGGTGTCCCTGCCTAGGAATGAGATGAGCTCTGAGATCCCTTCCAACCCAAACCAGTCTGGGATTCTGCAAAAAGAGGGAGAACTTGGAGAAACCCACTCTCCTCCATCTGGCTTCCAAGTGTTGTGCTGGCTGATGCCCTGATGGGCTCTGGGGCTTCCAGGACTTCCCACTTCCCATCTGGCTCCAGCATTACTGGTACCAGGCATCATTTTAAGCATTGTGCAGATCAAGAATCAGCGCAGAAGATAACCAACCTCATGGTTTAAATGGATTTTTAACACCAAAGAGGGGTTTCCCCTTCATGCATTAGAGCCCACACGCAGCACGAGGGTGTGATTAAGACAGAAAGCTTAGAAATATTAACTGTGAAATACAGTCCCACATGCTGGGATCAAGTTAATAAGTGTTAAGTGAACAAATAAATGGCATAAGCAAATGTACACACAACCTGCAAAGTCCTGCTGGCAGCTTCTGGGGTTTGGCTCTTTCCTTGTTTAACCTTACTTATGGATTACAGCCGGCAAGGGAATAAGGAACCTTTTGGAGGATTTACTTGAAGTGTTATATTAATATTGCATTTTTATTTGTGTTCCTTGTACCCACAGGATTGAAAAAACGTACCAGGAAGGCCTTTGGTATACGGAAGAAAGAAAAGGACACTGATTCCACGTGAGTCCATGAGACATAAACCATATGAATGCATAACGATGCCAGGGAGCAGTTGATGCCACTGTACCAGGACAGGCAGGAAGCTGGGCCATCACAGGCATTTATCAGAGCAAGTCTTTAATAACAACTACGTTGAAGCTGCTTCCCCCTGTACGTCCAGTGGCCAACAAATCAGGGGTTTCCTCGGTGTCGTTGCAGAGATGATCAAGCAAATTCTCCGCGTGTGTGCAGTTTACGGTGGCAGTGAGTGGTGATCAGAGGAAAACTACTCCTCTGAGAGTTTCAGCAGATTAATCTCTGCCCAAACTACTGATTTGCCTTGTCTGCTGAGCTCTTTATAGATGCTAATTCAATCTAAGCAGATGCTTGTGCAGGCAGTGAGGCTGTGGTGGGGAGGGGCTGTGTGGCTGGGGCAGGCTCAGGACAATGGGGGGAGCGGGGGCTGGTGAAGCACAAGATCTTTTGCCTCTGCTGTGAGAGATTATTTTGCTTTCCAGGAAAACATGTGGTGGTGGGGATCTTCCCACATCTGTGTGGGTGCAGAGCTGCTGGTGGGGTGCTGATACCAGTCCAGGGATTGTTCTGGGGAAGGGTCTGGAGCACAAGGAGCAGCTGAGGGAGCTCGGTGGGCTCAGCTTGGAGAAAAGGAGGCTCGGGGGGGACCTCCTGGCTCTCTGCAACTCCCTGAGGCAGGTGGGGGTTGGGCTCTGCTCCCAGGGAACAAGGGACAGGATGAGAGCAGATAGCATTATCTCAGACCAGAAGAGGCTTAAGCTTTTCTTTGGGGGAAATTTCTTCATGGGAAGAGCTGTCAGGTATTGGAACAGGCTGTCCAGGGCAGTGTTGAGTCCCCGTCCTTGAAGGAATTTAAAAGCCATGTGGATGTGGCACTTGGGGACATGAGTTAGTGGTGCCCTTGGCAGTGCTAGGGAATGGTTTGACTCCATGATCTGAGAGGGCTTTTCCAACCTCAATGATTGGCCACCAGTGCTGTGGCTTTGGGGTAGATGTCCCAAAGCAGTGTGACAAAGGAGCCTGTGCCACCCATAGACTGGGAACAGAGCAGGGGAAAGGCAGCAGGGAGCCCCATTCCTGCATCTGCAGCATCGTGCAGGTGCGTAATGTCTGGCACAACAGAAACTCCAAGCTTTTTTTTTTTATTATTTCATTTCTATTTGTTTTTCTGAGCTATTTTATGTCTTGGTGGCTGTGGGTTTGGAGGTTTCCTGTGCAAAGGGACATCTGCAAGGCCTGGCCATGCACCTGGGGTCATGGTGAGCCTGGTGCAGGGCTTTGTCTGCTGCAAAGAGGGACCTGAAAAGAGGAGGACATGGAGCACCTCCCAAAAGAGGGCTGTGCAGCACCGAGCTGTTCTCTGGCTGGCAGCAAGTGGCTTGTCACTGGGAATGGTGCCATCTATCCACCAGCCAGGCAGTCAGTGGGACAACCAGGAGCTCCAGCCACGTATGTGTTCACCTATAATTTATCAGAAGGATGGGCAGGAATCAGCCTGCTTTGATATTCCACGAGAAGGGGAAACAGAATGCGACAGAGCCAGGCGTCCCTCCTGCCTCACCCAGCGCCGTGCTTTCCATGCCTGCTCCATCCTGCCTTTCCAAGCGGCTGTGGGAGCCGGTGGCACGGGAGATAAGGAATCCTGGGGCACTGGGGGTGGGAATGAGTTCGCAGAGAGGCCGCTGTGGAGGACACTGCAATTAGCACAGCAGTGATTAGCACGGCGCGGGGTCGCAGCGCGGTCACAGCCCCGGACGGCTGTGAGCGCTCTCCAAATCCCCCGTTGGGGCTGGTGAGGGGCATTGGGAGAGGTATTGGGAGAGTGATGGGCTCTGACAGGCCCCTGTCACCCTCTGCCGTGGCCAGGCCACCATGGCCCCGGGTCCTGCTGGTGGGCACTGTGGTGGGAGGGCTCTGGAGGTGCTGCCTGGTCCTGGGGAGATGTGGGATGTGCTGGAGCTGCAACACCATGGTGTAGGACCTTCCACCTCTTCCCTCCACCTGATGAGCAATTATAATCTCCACAGCAATTTCAGCCAGGATATAAGCAGATGATATCCCCCACGTGGGGAGGAAACACAGAAGAGATTTTTTTTTTTCTTCTTCCAAAGAATTTCAGAGACCTTTGTGCAAAGAGATTAAGCAGGAGATAGGAGAGGTGGGACGAAGATACACGTGAGTTGGAGAAGTCCAAGGAAAGGCGTTATTCCCTGTGAAAACAAACAGCTCCCAGCAGGGTTACCATGATGCCCTGAGTCAGACATGAACTGGTGGCAAATCCCTGGCAACGCATAAAACTTGGGAGCGCGTGGGAGGTGGAGGAGCCCGTCTGGATTCCATAAACATTTGTCTTCACTAAATAACTTGGCATCCCTGGGCAGTGTTGAAATGTGCCTGCAGAGCTGCTGTGACCGAGCCCAAATCCCATAATCAGTTGGGGATTAGAATCCCTGAGGAGCCTCGTCAGTTTTCAAATCCATTCCAAAGAGAAGTGACTGTCCTTCTGGCAGAAGAAAAATCTCAAAATTACTCTGGAAATGGTTTTTGTCTTCTGCAAAAGGATGTAGAGCTGGAGTAGAGATGTGGCCGTGGTATGGGTGCGAGAAGCCAGCCCAGCTCCCCAGCCAGGACAGACCATCAGCAGGAGCACTTTATCACTAATAAACATAAAATTTGTCATCTGATAACGAGAGCACAATGGCTCTGAGACCATTGGGTGGGTTTCACAAGGAGCATGTGGGACAGTTAATGCAGGTTTGCTGATAATTTCATAATTACAACTGCTACTGTGGATTCATTAAGAAAACCATTTCCAGAAGTTAATTAAGCATTGGTGTGGTTTGGGCACTAACACAGCTCTGTTTCTTTCACTCTTTGCAGGGGGTCACCAGACAGGGACGGCATTGTAAGTATTGCCCAGACCTCAGTCCCACTCCTGTTGTGGCCCCTGAAGTGTCATTTCCCCCACCCACCACCATCAGCATTTTGTGAACAGTCTCCTCATTTCTGTTTAATATAGAAAACAAATTTCAGTAAGAGTCTCTTTGAAGCAATGACCTATTCCAGGTTTTCCACAAAATTAATGTGAAGAAAATAATAATACAGGAAGACCTGAGGAGCTCCAGGGGCAGAGGGACCAGGTGTCCTGCTAAAACCCTCAGTTCCTCATCCCTGTTTCTACTCCTGCTAATTGGCTTGGGTCAGATTTGCTGTGTGAGGAGTTAAGGGAAAATTGCCAGAGCAGCTGTTTCCAATATCTATTTTTATTTTCTATATTAACCTGAAAATAAGGAGATACTTGATGTTTTTTTAAATTATTGCTGCTTTTATTTCTTGTGTTAGGCAGAAATGCCCCTCCTAGGTCTGGGTAGTAAATGGACCCTGTCTCCTATAACCATTTGATATCAATACCTATATTGTGCTCAGATTGGGACTGTGCTGGGCTTTATTTCTTGAGCAAATGATGTTAAAATTTCACCTTAAAATAAAAATGAGCCCCTTGGGAGGCTCATCAGGGAGAGCAGTGCTGGGGTGTCTTTTTAAAGCCATATAAAAATTAAGGTACCAAGCTGCTGCTTCCAAGAAATCACTTTTTTTCCCCATCTGATCCCAAATCCTTGGCTTCAGGCTTGCCCTGTGTCTGTAAACTTGTTCAGAAATAGAGATTAAAAAAGAGTCAGCAGCTCAGGCAACACTTTAACCAGGGCTCTATTCAGCAGTGGTAAATGAATAAATAGCATTAACAGATTCAGGTTCAGCTGTGTCAGGGAGGTTCAGGTTGGACATCAGGAGCAATTTCTTCCTAGAAAGGGTGTTCAGGCATTGGAAGGGGCTGCCCAGGGAATTGGTGGAGCCCCCATCCCTGGAGGTGTCCAAGGAACAACTGGCCATGGCACTCAGTGCTCCAGGCTGGGTGACAAGGTAGGGATCGGGCTTGGGTTGGACTCAATCTTGGAGGGCCTTTCCAACCTTAATGACTCTGTGAACATGCAGAGAACAGCCCAGAGCTGTTCCCTGAGCCACAGAAATGCCATGGTCAGCTTTTCCTTGCCAGATGTGGGTGCAGGAACCTCAGGTGAGCTCAGGTGCCCTCTCTATGGGGCTCCTACTCTTGTTTTCCAGGTGGCTTGTTGTTTGAGGGGGGTGCAGGGAAGGGCCTCCAGTGCTCCAGCAAGCTGAAGGATGCAGAAATACAATTTTTGGGGGTATAATGAAGATACTGAATGTATTTGAAGCAAGGGAATTGGAGATGGAGACATTAAATATAATTTTTCCTCCTAAAACATGTTCTCCCCATAATGTTTGCAGCCACTGGAGTAGCCAGGAGGCAAATCCTCCAACTGCTGAATAGAGCCCCCAGTAAAAACTGTGCTTAATCCTGATGGAGCCACAGCTGAGCCCTCCTTTCCTCAAAAATCAGTGTTTGCTAGTTCCTTGTAGCTTATTTTTGTGTATTTAAAAAACCAACAGCCAAGGAGCAGAGACTTTAACCCTTTTTCTGCCACCCCCCCATCCGTTGCAGCAGCCCAGCCCTCATCCCAATGATCCATCTTGCAATACCAAACCCGAGAGTGTGCGGGAAGGAGGAAATAACTCGGTAAGAAAAACAGAGCTCGGTTCACAGCTACCAAAGGGTCCTTAAAAACAGTGAGTCCTTCTTGGTTTGAAATCCAGATTATAGGAAAATATTCTTTAGGTTCAGCCAGGATATATGTGGGTTGATAGAAATGGGGTTAAATGGAAATGGGTGCGGGAAAAGCAGGAGTGCCAGGGAACAGCATGCAGAAGTCCCATAGAACAGCGTGCAGAGGATGTTTCTTCATCCTTGAGCCTCTCAGGAAGCTGTTCCACCCTGGGCAGCATCTTGAGATCTGATGGGTAAGATATGGAGGGTGAGGGTGCTGGGTCCAGCCCCAGGCCAGTGCATTGTGTCACACCCTTGGCAGGGTGCTGGGGTGAGGATGCTCCCTCTGGCAGCTCAAGGGAACTGGATTATCCAACTTAAGGGTCCAAAACTGAGCCCAGCCTAAGGTGGGTCCCCACTGGCCTCGCTATTCACTGGCTGTGGTGGCCAGTGGGAGCTTTGGGTTGTTTTTGGGTGCCCAGAGCAGACTAGCAAAGAGTCCCGCAGGTGATGGGTGCCCAAAGCTTCCTTCCAAACCAGATTCCCTTGATCCAAAGCAGCAATAACCTCTGTGTTTGTTGGCATGTCGTGACATGCACTAAAGACATCATCCCAGACACCTCTCACCGCTCCATCCTGGCATCACTGTGGGCTGGGGCCATAAATCCTGGCATGTTGGGAAACAGAATCTGAATCCTTTGTGGGGGAGGTGTTTGTCTCCTAATAAGTCGTGCTTGACAGGCATCGGGAGCTCCCACTGCCGTCGGCTCTCCCCATGGGCTGGAACATCCCGGCACATGGAGAAATAGTGCCATTTGATGCTTTGCCTTAAGAAATGTTGTATTTTCAGCTAATGAATGTTCCAAAAACACCCTTTCATCGCTCTTGTATCTGAGACCTTCCAGAAACAGGGAATGCTGTTGTATCTCACTGGTGCGCATGTGTGGAAGTTCCACAGTGACATCCCAGCCATGCCAAGGCAGAGCGACAAGATATGATATTTTTCTGTTTCATTCATTTAAAACATGGACACTTTCTTTTCCAATGTGTTGCAGAAGAAGACAAATGGAGCCCCGAATGGATTTTACGCGGAGATTGACTGGGACAGATATGTAAGTGTCCCACAGACCTTCCCCTCATCCAGCACCCACACAGAACCCCCTGGGAGACCCACTGCTGTTCCCACACACTGATTTTAGGCTTTTTGGGTGATGTCAGGGTGTCAGTTGTGTCCAGACTTCCATTTCATATCTGCAGGTCAATCAGGTTGTATAAAACTGCCCAGAAATGAGGTGGCTCTGGAGAGCTCTGTCCTGGCCAATGGGATGTTGTACTTTATCCAAAGAAAACCTTGCTTTACAACCAAGAATTAAAAAAGCTTTCCTGCAGAAATTGAGCACTGCAAAATTAACTGTGAAATTTGAAGGCTGTGCCACAGCACAGGTTGCCTTTGCTCTGTGTAGCCCCAGAGGCTTGAGCTTTGCTGGACATCACTTCCCACAGGAGGAAAGAGCTGCTCCAGCTTTCCAGGAACAGAATTAACATTCCTGATTCTATATTCCTACTCAGAATTCACCTGAACTTGATGAGGAGGGATACAGCATTCGACCTGAGGAACCAGGCTATATCCTTTATTGTTGGCTTTGTCTCTTGGGTTACAAACAGTAAGATGAGCTGGGGTTCACAGGCAGGCCACTGGCTATCTTTATTTCATTTTTATTATTTATAATAATTTATTTCTTTGTTTTTATTTTCATTTTGAGCTATCATTCCACAGCTAAAACTAAATTCTAGAGGGAATTACCTGAGGCATTAGAGCAGAAGGTGATTTTAATTGCCTTTGCTCCACTGGTGGGGCATGAGGAGGTGTGAAGAATGTGGGAGCATCTCAGCGGGATGCCCCATGGAAACCACCATGTCCACCATTAGTCTGGAGAAAAGGAGGCTCAGGGAAGCCCTTCTTGCTCTCTGCAAATCCTTGACAGGAGGGTGGAGCCAGGTGGGGGTCAGATTCTGCTCCCAGGGAACAAGGAACAGGATGACATCTTAGAGGGATTTTCTGACATGAACAATTTTGTGAAGTCCAGTCATGGATAGAAACCCCTGCTGGGCTAAACCAGGGCTGGAATTATCCCTGTGAACTCCCATGTCCTCTGCCCACACTTGGACGAAGCAGTGAAAGATGACAACAGTGACGGGCACAGCAGGAGGATTCACTCCTGCCCTCGGGCATTTGGGATAAGCATTTGGGGGAACACCTGACTCCTGCTCTCCAGGGAGGCTTCAGCCTTGGAGTGCCCAGGCAGCAGAAGGAAACTTTCTTTAACTGTGCTCTACCTACCAAAGGAAAGCACTTCTACTCCTCAAGTGAATCCGAGGAGGAAGAGGAGGCGCACAAGAAGTTCAACATCAAGATCAAGCCCCTGCAGGCCAAGGACGTCCTGAGGAGCGCGGCCACCGTGGATGAACTGAAGGCCTCCATAGGCAACATTGCACTTTCTCCATCCCCTGTGGTGAGTCCTGTGTGTTTCCTTCTCTCCTGTAATTCCAAGAGCAGTGCTGTTCCACAGGGATCATCCTAAGCACGTGGGAAGCTCTGCTTTCTGTGCTGAGGCTCCGTGAAACATTGAGGTGGAGCCTCTTCTCTGCCTGGCTGAGAGGGCACTTTTGTAGGAATTCTTCTGGCTGCTTAAGCTGCAGCCATTAAGGCAGAAGAGTTTTGGATTCCAACCAGTTTAATGTTAATTTTTTTTCCCTCCTGAAACACATAACAGGATGTTAAAATGCAGCTTTTTTGGTGAGGTCTCATACCTCGATCTGCGAGTTGGGTTAGTAGGTAGTTGATGAGGTCTGTTATAAAAATTTCTCAGCTGAATTATGGAGGAGGAAATGAAAAATTAGATTGTACCTAGATTAGTCTTACTGATGCCTTTGGAAATGCCTAAAAGTGCTGCATATAAACTATAAATGAACACAGACTATATATATTCCCATCACACTATTGTGGCTTCACATAATGCTTTGGGTTGATACTATACTTGGGTTGGTATATGTAAGTTAATATAAACTATAAAAGAAGTGTTAGATATAAACCATAAACCCAAGGGAATGACTGGAGCTGAGTCAGGGGAGGGCTTAGAGTGGACAACTGAGATCAGGGTATGCTATTCCTTTTTTTCCCTTTTTCAATGTAATCATCATTCAGGAGATAAAACAGAAGAGTGTGGTCCTGATTCCCAGGACAAGGAAAGTATCTAGGGGGGGTTTCATACTGCCATTTAGTGTTAGAGGGACATTTCTCACCCTGGGGGTGAACCAGGTTCCTGGAAGGAAAGGTCATCTCTCCTTAGTCCCTCCTGCTACAAAGACCATCACCCTCTGCTTTTCTGAAGGCTTGTTAAGATTTCTGATGTCTCACTCCAATCTGTTCAGCCGTGAAAAGATTGGGTTTTGGTCTTTCAGTGGCTTTTAGTGTGGGCTTTAGTGTCTTTCCATGATTTATAAATAACCTGAATCTGGAGTGTGAATGAATCTCAAACCCGAAGCAAAGATGAAAGAAAATCAGTGTATTTTATTTCTTCTTCTTTATCTGTGAGCGTTCAAGGGTTAGAAATTGCAGTTGGATGCTTTGAGAAGCACCAAAAAAAAAAAGAAAAAAAAAAGAAAAAAAAAAGAAAAAAAGAAAAACAACCCCAAACCCAACAATTATAATAATAATAATAAAGTAGCGAATGCAGCAAAATGGGAGAGTTTGAGACTGGCAATTATTTGCCAAATAGGCAAATAATGATTGCAAGATAATTATACTAAATATAGGAATAATTTATTGTGAAACCAAGCAAATTTTGGGTTTTCAGAGTGATGACCCCAGCATTTTGTTGCACATGTGTATGTAAATGATGTAGGTGACAATGTTATTTTTGGGAGGAGAGGGGGGAAGTGTAATGGTTTTTAAAAACTGGATAAGGAAGGCACAAAGAATTTATTTAAGAGATTGAGTCTGTTTCTTGCTTAGATTTCTGCATCCATTGCAGGAATGCTGAAGGTTGGGAAAATGTCCCTGCCCATGGCAGTGGAGGGGGAACAAGATGAGCTTTAAGATCCCTCCCAACCCAAACCATTCTGGCATTTAAAGATTTATTAAGAAAAATTTGGGTGGTCACACTCAGCTCCTGGCAGCCCAAAGATTCCTGGTGGTTTTAATTCTCATTGATTAAACACGTGAATAGTTTTGCACCGATATAGGCTTAGGATTAGGCTGTTGTGATCAGCAGCTCTTCTGCACTTTCTCCAAGAAAACCAAGTTCCCACAGAATGTGAATTTTGCTAAATAGGCGTTTTGTCTCCTCTTTTCCATGGTGTTTTTCCTGCTGAGGTTGGGAGGTTTGCCATAATTTAGGAAGGGTTTAACCCCTAGGGAGGAGAATGACTATGTGATGTGGTCCGAATGCTTTGGGTGCAGCGTTAGGACACTGTGTTGTGCCTTGGTATAATCCCTGTCCCTGGCAGAGCTCAGCCTGGGGCTGGAGCAGGTTCTTCCCTTTAAAGCACTACAGACGTGCTCAGGGAAAAGCCCCATGCCAGGCTGGACAGAAGGATCCATGCTGCTCACTCATGTGGGGATCCAAAATCCGGTGCAGGGAGCCAAGGTGTGCAGATGGGCAGTGAGCGGTGTCGCTGCCGGGCGCTCCCACTCTCCGGATCCTGGCAGGATCCTGGCACGCGGCGCTGCCCTCACTGCCCACGAAAGCACCAGTGCCCCAGGCAGGAGCTGGCTGAAGGAGTTTTGCATCCACAGGAGTTCCATACTTGGCTGCCAGGTCCTTGTCCTGGGCTTGTCTTCTCTCCAAAAGCATCTGCAAAGCCCTGCTCTGGCATCGTATCCTTCTGGAAAAGAGCAGTGGGATGATGAACCGTGGAATCCCAGACTGGTTTGGGTTGGAAGGAACCTTAAAACTCATCTCATTCCAGCTTCCTGCCATGGGCAGGGACAGCTTCCACTAGACAAGGTTGCTCCAAGCCCCATCCAATCTGGCCCTGGACACTTCCAGGGATGGGGCAGCCACAGCTTCTCTGGGCAACCTGTGTCCATAGTCACTGTCCAGCCCACCCCTTTGGGGTGTGAGTTCTTGTGCCTTAAAACTTAGAAACAAGAAGAAAACTGGAGATGCTGGCATAAACTGGTGTCAGCTGTTTTCTGTCTGAAGCCCAACAGCTCAAGGTCCGTTTCTGGTGCAAATGATCACAGGTGGTGGTGGCATAACCTGCTTGTGCCATGTGCCCCACCAGCACAGCCCAGATGCTGCAGACCTCCCACCTGCACCTCTGCTCCTGCTGGCTTTGCTCTTGGCTCCATGAAAACTCAGCCCTAGCAACAGGAACTTTGTGGGAAGAACAATGACTGGGTTAAGATGATGAGTAACAGCCTTAAATTTAAGCGCTTAAACCCACCATTTCCACGCCTTTGACTTTTCTCCCTCATGGACCCTTCCAAGGAATGAAGCAGGCTGGGAATGGCTGCTGCCTGTAGCTACTGGGGCCTGTTAATGATAAAACAAGTGAATTGCTTCCATAAGATGGCTCAGACAGAAGTTTTATATTTCCATATGCTCTCCTTCCCTCCCACCTGGATGGGTGACAGCCTGGCTGGTGCACCCGCAACCCTCTGCTTTGCCATGTCTTTAACCTGATGCTTTGGTCATAATACAAGTCTTTAATTTCTCTGTTACCCTGTTGAGAAAATATCTTATATTCTCATTCTTTGTTTTTTCTCTTCCTGCACTCTTTTAGAGGAAAAGTCCGGTAAGAAACACAATTTTTATCTCTGTAATATTTTAACCCAGCCTTGTGTCCTCTCATCACACAATCCCTGTTCTGCACGTCTCTAGAGCTGAAATGGAAAATGCAAATAGCAAATCCTGCCCTTCTAGAATGATGTTTAATTTCCTTTATTGTTGACTTAGCTCTATTTTTAAATGCTCTATTTTTAAGTGCTCTATGCTGTCTTTACTTTGAGTGTCCAGTCTGGGGTGTAGTTTGGGTGAAAGGTGCTTGGACAAGATGTGTAAGGGCACTGTTTTATCTGGATTGTGGCTCATCCAAAGGTATGAGAGGGCAGAAAACCAATCTGTCATCCATCACCTCTGTGGTTCCTGTGTGTGGAGGGGTTGGTTTCCCCAAGAGGACTGAGCTGCCAACTGTTTCAAGCCCAAAATGGGGAAATTCACCCAATTTCCAGGGTTTGGGTTACCTCTGAGTGACCAGGTAACCCACAAGGTGTTGTGTTCCAGTGGTGGGGGCTCTGTGGAGAAGAAGCCCACCCAGTGCAGTGGTGACAGGGGTATGATGGGCTCTGGGGGACTTGGGGTGCTGACCTGTCACTCTCTGACCAGGTGTCTCTTCTCTCTTCCTTCTCGCTGACCACAGCGGCGCAGCCCGGTAAGGACCTGCTCCTTTCCCCTTCCTCCTCTCCTGGGAATGGGAGTGCTGCAGGGGGCTGAGTCGGTGCTTGGTGGGCATAGGGAATGGGAACTGGGTGCCAGTGCCATTACCCACCCTGCTGTGTGACCCCAGGTGATGGTGGGATCAAGGGGATTGTCTCCTGTTGATAATGCAAAGGGGCCTTCAGTGATAGGTGTTCTCCAAAACTCAGCTTGCATCCTTGCAACCCCATGGAGGTCCTGCTTGTGGTCCTGGGATGTCTCCACTGACCCCCTCTGGTGGGGCTCCTGCTCTGCTCTCTGGGGAGCTGCACAGCTCCAATTCCTCTGACTAGGCGGGGATTTGGCTTTGGAACAAGCTTTCCAAGGCCAGTGCTGGAGTCCCCATGCCTGGAGGGATTTAAAAGATGTGTGGGTGTGGCATTTGGGGACATGGGTCAGTGGTGCCCTTGGCAGTGCTGGGAGATGGTTGGACTCCATGTTACATGGCTTTTCTAACCTAAATTGTTGTGTGTGACGTGGCAAGACCAAGGATTTAAATTACTAAAATACATCATTAGGTTGACTTGCAGCTATCAAACATGAGCATTTGGGGTTTGTGCCATTATTAATGGGGTGAGGGTGTAAGTGACACCCCCCCGCCCAAGGTGCTGGCAGCTGGGATGTCTTCAAAGGCAGAGCTGCCAGTGATGGCTTCCTGTGGCTGAGAGACCTCCTGGCAGGGTTGTCTGCTATCTGTATTTCAGCCACATACAGTAAATGTCACTTCAGACAATTCCTGCCACATCTGCTGGGCTGTTTTGCTCCTGGGGTGACAATTGGCAAGTGCCCATGTCCCTGTGCATCCCACTTACCTCTGTGTTTCTGTTTCCAGGGGACAATTAAAAGGAATTTATCCAGTAAGTATCTTCTGCAGCCTGGAAGAACAGTCAGTGCAGTTGGTGGAGGTGTTTTGGAGAGTGGAGGGGGGTGGGAAGGGTGTGGGGAAGGCTTGCTTTAAAGTGGTCCTGGCAGAAATGATGGCACCCAAAAGTTTTCCTTAAAATGCCATGTAGGATGTTCTTGGGGTACCTGGAGTGTACTATAGGGAGTATAGTGTGCTACAGCAGTGCAGCTCCCTAGGTTAGTGCTCTACAGAAATAAATCTAAACTAAAAAGCAGGTTCTTTGCTGGGGTGGGATGTGTGCTGTGCTGGTGGCACACTGGGTGTGAGCCCTCCTGCCAGCACAGGGCCTGGGAGGAGCGGGCAGGGAATGATTCTCACCCTGTGCTGTCTGTCCTGTGCCACAGGTGAGGAGATCACGAGGCCCCGGCGCTCCACACCCACACCAGACCCTGCCAGGTCAGTACAGACCCCCTCAGTGGGATTGTCCAACACATCCATGTCCAGGCGCATCATCCCAGTGTGGGTTTTGAGCATTCCATGGGCAGGTGGACATTTACACTGTGCTCAATGTGTTCTCCCCCAGGTTTTGATCCTTCACCATCAGGATAGGGCAAACCCAGAATAAAGAGCAAATTCACTGGGTATTTGTTACCATACAACTATTGCCAACCCATCAGTGAGCTGAGCTGCTCCAGTTTGCCTCATCAAAGACACCACTGCAGCAACATCACTTTTATAATCTTTCAGGCTCCTGAGACAGCTGAACATCTGTGTTTAGCTTTAAATACGCTGAGAAAATGCAGGATGCACAGGGAGATTTGGGTCCATGGGCTCTTTGTTGGATTCTGGAGAAGAGAAGGCTCCAGAGAGACCTTAAAGTCCCTTCCAGTGCCTACAGGGGCTCCAGAAGAGCTGGAGAGGGACTTAGACAAGGAATGACAGGACAAGGGGGAATGG
>JAWMRA010000005.1:1258758-1277733 GCA_035584735.1 Pseudotriccus pelzelni | reverse complement strand
GCACAGGTTGCCCAGAGAAGCTGTGGCTGCTCCATCCCTGGAAGTGTCCAAGGCCAGGTTGGATGGGGCTTGGAGCAATCTCATCATTGTCATATCCCCCATTCCAGTAAAACTGTGTTTTCTGAGACACTGTAACTAAATTTATTCCTCTCTCTGCTCTCTTGCAGCTCCTCCACCACTCCCACCGAAGAACATCCCGGCCACACCGCCGCGCACCGGCTCCCCCCTGCCTGTGGGAATAGGTAAAGCACAGCGTGTGCCAGGGCACAGTCCTGGAGACTGACCTAGAGCCTCCAGGGGTGGCATTGGGTGGGGGGTGGTTCCCCATGGCTGCGTTTTGGTCACGGGTTTGGTCCTTGTGCATCCTCTTTCCTTTGCATTTGTAGAATTCCAGACTGATTTAGGTTGCAAGGGACCTTGAATATCATCTTGTTCCAGCCCCTGCCATGGGCAGGGACACCTTCCACTAGAGCAAGTTGTTCCAAGCCCTGTCCAACCTGGCCTTGAACACTTCCAGAGATGGGGTAGCCTCAGCTTTGTGGGTGCTGCTGTTGGGGTGATGCTGTAAAAGTAGCATGAAGATGCCTTTGGCCCCCAAGTCTGTGTCATCCTGGTGAAATTAATGTTTTCTCTATCCTCCCTGACTTTCGGATCAGTCACACTGGAAATGCAATGCAGCATTAGCCTTAATATCCTGCTCAAAATTGGGAATATATAAAACCCTGTTACTGCCTGGAACAGCCTTGAATGGTCTGTGCTTATGGAATAACATGGCAGTGTCTGCCTGTGTCAGGGAGCTGCTGCTGTACTCCCTGTCCCCCAAATTCCTACTGCTGTCAGGGAAGGTGGGAAAAGTCCCCCCTGGTCTCACAGCCTGGGTTAAAGAAGAGAGAATGGAATGGTGCTGGGAATGAAGGACAACCTGAGGGCAGGGATGGAAAGGGGTTGGATGCAGCCAGAGAACATAAAGTGCTTAGAAGTATATAATTCATGGTGCTGGCAGGGTGCTGTCTGACAGAGCAGCAGGACCTGAGGAGGGGATACAGTGCCTGACCTTTGGAAAGGGCACTGCATGGGGACAGACAGAGCACCTTGGGATGAAATTACCTTGCCATGAAGAAATCCCCTGCTCTGACCTCACTGCTCAGTTCATCAACATCTCATTCATGCTCCCATATCTTGATTTTTTTTTTTTCTTATTTATTGGAGCAGCAAGGCTGGCAGAGTGTCCACCTCCATACATTGATTCATCCACAGGAGCAAATGTCAAGCCCAGCCACGAGTGCCGGGCCATTTGCTGGGCTCTGCCTTGTGCATCATGTAAAGCAAGAGGCTGACGTCTGCTTGTCTGTTTGAGCAAAACTCTATTTTATCCCAAATGCAGAACGGCAGATTGCTCCCCCAAGCATGGGAGCAGAGGTGGGGTGATGCTGACACAAGGAGCCCAGAGGGCACATTAGTTTTAGGATCTCCCTTCCCTGGATATGTAATGCTTGGTTGATGGATTGTATCTGTGTCAGTTATGGAGTCAGATGGGAATGCTGGTGTGTGGTGGCTCAATTAGTGAGCAGAGCCCTGAATCCCCTGATCTGTTGCTGCTTGTGACTGAAATACATTCACCCTGTCTGCATCCTGTGCTGCAAACCAGCATGTTCAAGTATATATATTTATACCTGTGTGTTTATAAATATATATATATAGAGTGGGGTGTGCCAGAGTGCTTAGTGCATAAGTTTAATATCTGCTGATAATCCAGAGTGATGGTAAGGACATGCTGTCATTTAGAGGACATGTAAAGGCTGTAACTTTTGGGACGATATGGTACTGTTGGATATGAGTGATGGAGGAGCAGGGCTTGGCTCGTGGTGCATGTTTACTCATCCAGCCTTTCGACCCAGTGTGGTTCATTATATGTTGCACATGGCCTGATGTAGAACGTTACTGCACATGAATTATATTCCCCAGCAGCTTATAAGAAACCATGTTTTTAGAGCATCTCCTCTAGAAGTAGCTGGCATAGAGCCCGTAGACAGTAGTGCAGCCCTCACTTAATGCCAAGTGTAAAATAACCTCCTCTGACCGCAGGAGGGGACCAGGCAGCAGCAGAGCCCAAAAGGGACAAACTCCCGTCCATCAATGACTTGGACAGCATTTTTGGCCCCGTGCCGTCCCCCAAATCTGCTGCTGCAAACGCAGAAGACAAGTGGGTCAATTTTTCTGATCAATCCCCGGAAAACCCGGCTCCGGAGTTGACGCCACGGGAAAAAGCGGGATCCCCGCCGGCGGCAGCAGCCAGTCCAGCCAATGCTCCCGCGGCGGAGCCCTCCCGCCCGCTGCCCTCACCTCTGCACCTGGAAGAGGTTCACAAGAAGGTTTCTGAGCACCTGAAGGATGAGAACGTGGAGCCGGTGGCCTCTCCCAAAGATTTTGGGCCAGGACAGAGAGCGACCCCGCCGCCCCCTCCGCCGCCCACCTACCGCACGGTGGTCTCGTCCCCCGGACCGGGCGCCAGCACGGGCAGCACCAGCGGTACGTCCCGCGGCCGTGGCTGTGCTTCGGGGGGGCCCTGAGCGCCTCCGCCGTCCCCTCCCGCCTGGCTGTGCCTGTGCCCGGGCCCGTCTCGTGCCTCCACGTCCATCGTCTGCCCTCTGCCTCCTGTGTCCTCCCCCTGCTCCTCGCTGCGTGTCTCGTGGTGGGATGGGGCTGATGGTCTTTTCCCTAAAGCTCCCAAGAGTCACCCTTCCCATCTCTGCCATGCACAGAATTTGGGATGCGGTTGCCATTGTTGCAGCTCTGTCCTCAGTAGGTTTGAGTAAACATAGAAACATTTCAGGTAAATAATCTGAGCAAGCCTCAGCTCCAGAGTCCTTTAAATCTGTTGGAGACAGGTCACCCTGCACTGTCATCCACCCAGCTCCAAGGTAGCGCAGGTCTGGACAGTGCTTGGTCCTTTTTTGGCCCTGAGTGGGGAGAGCCAGGAGAAATGTCTTCCACGGTGAACCTCTCCTAAGGCAGAACCCAGTCGGTCTGTCTGGCATGTGCTGGCTGGCTGCCTGCTTAATTATAAATTGATATTATTAATTATAAATGTCTGTGCCCATTAGGGCAAATGAGCTTGGTGGAGGTCAGCTTACACACACTTTCCCAGGGTGCTTGAAGGGGTGCAACCTGAGCCTGTTATTTTAGGGGCTGACCCCCAAGGGCACTTACTGGACGCCTGTGCTGCCATGCTGCATCCACCAGAAGTTATTTTTAAGGGAATTACCCCTTCAGAGCCCTGAGGGCACCTCTACTCAGGTGGAGGAGGTGAGGGGTGTGTTGGGTGTGCAGCCCCCAGACCTGTGTCCCGACATGTGTCTCCAGCCTCATGGGAGCTTGCAAGCCGTGTCATTCCTCTGGGGGGTTGTCACCTCCATGGAAGGGGTGTGGAGGGTCTGCTGGGGCTGTCCCCCCATGTGAGACTGGTGCTGCAAGTGTGGCTTTGCTTCAGTGGTGGTGGCTTTTCTGTGCTAGGAGGGTGGGTGTCCGTGTGGGGGCTGCTAGTGGCAGTGGTTGGAGCTGGGACTTCTGGCGTTTGGCAGCAGGAAACAGCAAGATTCTTCCTCTGTGCTCTCCAACCTCATGCCAACTGAGTAGGTGCCTTGTGGGAGTGAAGAGCCACACGATGGGGACATGCCAGGGCTCCTCATGTAGGGATGGATGTATGGAAGAGCTGTCTCTCCAAGAAGATCCACATCTCTTCAGGAATTGCCTTCTGTCTCAGTCTGGACTGCTTTGCATCCCACTGCCACCTCAGCCTTCCCCAGTGCAGCAAGCTGGAAAATGCAGGTGTTAACATACCCATAGGAAAACTGTGCAAATATTCCAAAAGCTGCATCGTCTGGCAGCTGGATCCCAGCATTCCTCACACTCCTCTCCACCTTTCCACGGCTCCTGGTGCTGCATTTGGTCCTGGGCCTGTCCAATTTTGGGATGCTGTGGGGCAGAGCCATCCCAGGATGCCCTCCTGCCTTCGTATCCCGTGGGAGCCTGGGCTTGTGGGTGTCACGGAGTCAGGGCTGGGGGTGGGTGTAGTCACTGTGGAATGTTTTGGCTTGGAAGGGATCTCAAAGATTGTCTCATTCCAGCCCCTTGCCAAGGGACATCATCCACCAGACCAGGTTGCTCCAAGCCTAGCATCCCAGCAGGCTTCTGATCTCATGCTTATTTCCATACACTGCCACAGTTTCTTATGGCAGGAATTACCTATTCTGGGATGGAAGCAAATGTCTGGCAGGGCTTTGGCTACCTGGTGGTCGCAGAACGCTCCCTCGAAGGCTCCATCCTGCCATGCTCGTTCAGTGCTGCAAGACTACTCTCTGTAAATAATTCGTATTTTGTCAGGTTTTTGTAAGGAAAAATTCAGACTCTGGTTCCTAAATTAGGCTTTTAATTAAAAATGGCTTATATTTTGGAGTTGTGCCAAGGGATGATTGGAATTTACTCCCTTTAAACATGCCCCTCTCTTGGCTTAGCCTTCTCTCCTTTACCTCCTAGCCTTATTTCTATAGATCTAGCTTTGATGTTTCCTTAATCTGAACTATCACCCAAAAACTTAGGAAATTATTCTTTTCTAAGTTGGAAAAATAAAGCTGAAGTCCTTGTCTTATTATCAGTCTGAGCCAAGCATGGAGCTGCTGAACTCCACGGAGACTAGTGGCAAAGGCTGTATCAGTTGTCCTGGGAATGGGATTTGAATTTCCTCCCACTCCTTCTTCCCCTTGTGTCATGGTGCCATCTCTGACTGCTCTGTACAGCACCAGTTTTTGTTGAACTTCTTCTGGATGGAATTTCTCTGCATGGAGTAAAACAGTCTCCTGGATATTCTGTGAAACACTGGTCATAATTTCCATCTGATTACAAAACTTACCCTTCACAGCAGAACAGCAACGCTGGGGACCATGTGAACCCTGAAATCATCACCACTTGTTCTGTGAGACTCTTCCAGAGGATTGGGAGATGTTACACTCCCACCAAAACTCGTAACTTTCCTATTCTGCCCTCTCCCTTCTTTGCTGGGACAAAGCTTTACCCCTAATACCCACCCTGTTCACCAGTTGTGCCAGCCCCGGAGCTGTGGCACCAGCACCAGCTGCTGCAGGGCTTCAGCACCATATTCCCCCTGCCTACCTCTGTTTTTTGGGAAAGCCGTAAGTTTCCTCTAAGAACAACTTTACCCAACGCTCTTTGGCCGAGGGAGCAGGATATTGGGCGGCCCTTGTGAGGAATTCAGCAGCATCAGCAATTCTGGAATGCTCTGTGCCCTGGAAAGCTGCTGGTGTGAGGCTGTGGTCATGGGGAGCTGTGTGGGGTGTGCATGGGCACCCCTGGGTGGGTGGGGAATCTGGGGTGGGCAGTGCTGTGGGCATTGCCTGTGTGGTGCTCACAGCTCCCGTTTGTTGCAGGTTCCTCATCACCAGCTCGCCCTGGAACGCCGCTGGCCAGCTGTGGCACCCCCCCGCCACCACCCCCCCGGCCCCCCTCCCGGCCCAAGCTGCCCCCTGGCAAACCCCCCGTCGCTGACGTGGTACGTTGGGAGGGAGAGGGGAGTGGTGGGTGGCATTCCCAGTCCTAACATGGATAACGGAGCAAGTGACCGGTGGGGGCTGCCAGGGTGGGTTGGGGTTTTCTAGGATTTGTCCACTAAGGTAAATTCCACCTGGGAAGGGCTGTAACTGTCTCTGGTTATCTGTGTTACGTATCTGATTATCATGCACCTGGTTATCAGGTAATCCAGCCTGGTAATGCTAAGCGCAGGAAAACCATAGTCTGCTGTCATGACAAAGGCAGAAAATGGGCTGGGGCAGGAGTGGGAAGGGGCTGGGGGTAAAGCAGTGTGGATCCAGCTGTCCTGGGAATGGTGGCTGGCTCGGGGGACACAGCAATCTTTGGTGGGGTGTTCGCCACCACGCCAGCTGGGCTGCGACGTTCTGTCCTGCCACTCCAGGCTCCTTCAGGTAGGTTGGGAGAGTTTTTGCATTCACGATGTGGATAAAAAAATCATGCCTGAAGGACCCATAAGGACCCAATAAGATGCTCCCTGGTGAGTTGGCACATGGTGGGCACTACTCCCTTCCCAATGCTAAGTGCATTCCATCCATCCCACGGCCTCTGGAGCTCCTGTCCTCGAACGGATGGGAACTTCAGACACCCAGACCCACATGATGGTGGGAATCACCTCCCATTTTTCCAGGTCCAGACTGAAATGCTATTAGCACTAAAAGAACTAAAGTCATTCCCTTTACTTCTCTGGGATGCCAGCAGAGCAGCTGGCTGGAGTTCCTGTGGGTTACGGCTTCAGGGAAAAGCTTGTTTGTTTGATGCAAATGTGTCTGTAAGTGTTTTCTTTAACCTTGTGTTATTTTATGTTTTTCTACAGTCCAGGCCTTTCAGCCCTCCTATCCACTCATCCAGCCCTCCTCCGATAGCACCTTTAGCCCGTGCTGAAAGTACTTCTTCCATATCTTCCACCAATTCCCTGAGTGCAGCCACCACTCCCACCGTTGGTAAAAACATACAGCTCTGCTGTTCTTTCACCTTTCCTACCTTAAAATGTCCTTAAATGATTCTTGAAGCCTTTTTATTTGCTAGATTGTTCTTTGGGTTCATATTCATTACTTTTCATCAGTTTTTTTAAGTGCAAAAAGGGATTTGAGGGGGCATGTGCATCAGGAGGGTGATAGTGTTAGGGAAGCTTTGGGGCACCTCCAAATGTTGTGAAAAATGGATGTTTGATGGAAATCAAGATTATCACCAAGGGAAATATGAAATGTGATCGTGGTCTGTAAATTTGGGCAAAATAAGCTTTTTTTTTTTTTTTGCAGGGGATGCTTGTGCCTGGAGGGGAGGGGGGCTGGAAGCCAGACCTCGGGATCCAGGGGACAATTTTAAATCTTTTTGATTGTCTTAATTTTGCACTTTCCTTTAAAGTGGTAGTGGGAAATGGGGTCTTGGAAAAGGCTCTTCCAAACCATTAGGTTGGCACGTCCTAAGGCAGAACAAAGTGCTGCAGTGTTCTTTTGGAGGAATGTCCTGAAAAATGTGGGGTTTGCCAAACCCCCCAGGTGCCTGAGACAAGCAATGGGAATAAAGGCTGGCAGCTCCCAGGCTCCAGGCACTGGGTCCCCCTGTGCCTCCCTCCTCCATCCCCTCTGTTCCCCCCTCCCCTCCATCCCAGCTGCTAGCACTCCGTCCTCTACCATCCCTGCCATCCCACCTGGCTGCCAGCCCTACTGTCCCTCGCTTCCTGCAGCTCCATCTTCTCCAGGATCTCCTTCCTCCTTTTTCTTTTCTTTCCAACCCTCCAAAAACCCAGCCTGGCTGGTTGGTGTGTGCTCAGCCGCTGGCCTGGCTGCGGCATTTGTCGCCGGCTGTCACCTCACGAGTGGTGGCATCACCATGTGTCATGGCTGGAAGGTGCTGGGTGTCCTGAGCCGTGTGCCAGGCGCTATCCCTGCGGTGCTGGTGGCACCGAGCCCTCCCCGTGGGTTTGCTGGAGTCTCTGACCTGCGTCTCCATCCTGTTGTTTGCTTCACTCTCGAGGTGTCATAGGTGCTTGTACCTGTTCGCCGGCTGTTGGTCACTGTCACAGCGTGTTGCTGGAAAACAAAACACCTGGAGAAAGGGGCAGCCAGCCCTGAGCATTCCCAGTGTGTTGGTCCTGTTCGTGCCTGCTGTCCTCCACAGTGACAGTGGGATTGGCCGTGCCTGCTGGCACTGGGACCACGGTTTTTGTGGGGGGACCAGCCAGGCTGAGGATGGTTGTGGGGGCTGCAGGAGGATGGGAAAGGGGACATATGTGGGGGATGCATGCTGGTCCTGCCAGCTGAGCAGGTCCCTCAGGCTCTCATTTAAATTTATTTTTTTCTCCCTAACACATATGTTTTTATGAACAAAAACTGCTGCTTGATGTTTTTAATGACCTACCCACGCTGAGCAGTGGGGATGTTATTGCAGGAGGGGTGAGAAGCTGTGCCCAGTGGCACTAGCATCTCCCACCCTCTCCATGGGGGATTTTGCTTTCAAGACAGCTGAAGTCAGGGCTCTGGGGTCACCTCGTGACTTGAGAACTCCAAATGGGGCAGCTAGGAGGAGCATCCCAGATTGCAGCTGTTGCAATTCCAGCTCCATACAGACCAAATCATAGAATCCTGGCATATCCTGAGTTGGAAGGGACTCATCAGGATCATCGAGTCCAGCTCCTGGCCCTGCACAGGACACCCCAACATTCCCACCATGTGCCTCATAGTATTTTCCAAACACCTTTTGAGTTCTGGCAGCCTTGGTGCTGTGGCCACTGCCCTTGGGAGCCTGTTTCAGTGCCCAACCACCCTCTGGGTGAAGAACCTTTTCCTGATATCCAAAATGAATCAAGCAGTGGATGCCACATTGCCAGGATTTGGCTTGGGAAAAGCTAGATGGAGGACAGGCAGGAGCAGATGGGGTTTGGGACCCACTCAGGGAAAGTCCAAGCATCTCCTTGTCCCCATCAAGGCGAGGCTGGTCATTGGTGCTGGATAAGAATCCATAAAAATCCATAGTAAAGGAGGGAGCACTTCTGATTCCTAGGTTTGTTTGCGGAAAGAGGAAAAGCTGAAGTGGAAGGTGTGCAGGGATGGGCAGGTTGAGGACCACTGTGGGTCCTGGGGGGCTGGGACAACACAACCCAGCTGGGGCTGCCTGCAGCCCTATGCTTGGTACAGGATATGTCTCCAACACTCTCCCCGTCTCCTGTTCCCTGTGGCAAAGTCTGATGGAGTTTGTCCAAGAGCATGTGAAGGGTTGTTCCATTTCCGTGTCCTCCGTGCTGCTCTGGTGTGCTTTCCCCGTGGTTGCATGTCAGTCTGAATAATTTCTGGCAAAGAAAGAAGCTGTTGCTCCTGTGTCGGTGCCCCTTCCCTCGTTAAACCCCCTTTCCGTCTCTCCGTTGATACAACGCGCTGCTTGGTTTCAGTTGGGATCCGTGTTTTCATTCTTTGTGTTTGTTTTTTTTTTTTCTTTCTTTTGCGTTTCTTCTGCTTGTGTTATCAGAGGATGATGCTTTTATTGACAAACTGCCCGCGTTTGAAAGGCGCAGTGAAACGCCGGCAGGTACTGTACTGGCAGGGAGCTTTCCAGACAATCCGCCTTCGGAGCGGGCGGCACCCACCGCTCGCAGCACCTTGCATGACAGTTTCTCAGTGACCAAAAGGACTTTGAGGTGGAAGGTTGTCACCTCCTGAATTCAAAAGGCTTATTTTAACAGCTCCAAAAGCTGTTTCTCCCCCCCACCTCACCCCCCTGAGTTATTTCAGCAGTACCTGGAGTCCAGCGTGGCTTTTGAGGAGGTGTGAGTGCAGGGAGCTGGTGGTTTTGATGGGAAAGGGAGGATTCCAGCTAGGCAGCTGCTGCTCTGTGTGCGTGTGTCTGGTTATCTGCAAGTGTAATGTCCTGAAATGCAACAGAGAACACCCCATTTCACTGTCACTGATTGTGCACACCGGTGTGGCATGTGGAGCAGCATCCCACCGGGAATGCTGGCAGAGATGACGCCGGAGGCGAAGAGGACACGGCATGTTTGCCCAGATCAGCCCAGTTAGAACATGCTTATGGAGTGCATGAGCCAACAAGCCTCTTCTACTGTAGCCAAAAAAAGAGAAAACCCCTCAAAACTCCTTACCAAGCAAAACGACTCTTCCATCTGGGCTTCCATAGCTTTGCTTTCTGCTTTCTGTCTCCCAAGCCAACGCCCGAGTTTAAAGCCCCTGTCCCTGCACGTGAACGGCTTGCAGCGCCTCGCCCCCTCCCCGTAGCGAGATAAATGACCTGCTCTGTGACTCACACTGTGTCCTTCTCTCTCCCTCTCCTTAACCTTTCCCATCCCGCTTCAACTCCTGGCCATACAGAGAATGAACAGCCTTCCCTCGTTTGGTTTGACAGAGGAAAGTTTTATTTGACTTTCGAAGGTAAGTAGTGCATAGCATACCCGGTAACGACTCGCTCCCCTTGCTCTCGCTCTCTCACTCCCGGGGTTCCTTCCCAAGGCTCCATCCAGTCCAGCTTTCCGTGCGAAATGGCTACTTAGATGACATCGCAAGTTCAACCAGAACAATTTTTATTTGATTTGTGCCATTTGTTCCCGTGATCTCTTTCCTCGTTTATTTATTTTCTAAAAAAATCCAACCCAAACAAAGCAAGACCCAAAAGAACATTCTGAATATTCCCGTATGGAGGCTGCGGTGAACACCAGAGAGCGGAACCGCTTGCACTGCCAAGGAACTTGACTCTGTCAACCAGAGCTTCTCTCTACTCTCCCTCACAAGCTGCTTGTTACCCTGAGTGGGCTGGGCCACGTGCTATTAATTAACATCCAAAGGATGATGGGCTCTGTGCCAAGGCAGGGCCTCCTCCCCACCTCCCACCAGATTTTTTGGCAGTGAAGAGTTGGGAGCTGAAACACCAGCAGGCTGTGATTCTGGGGTGGCTGCGTAGTGGTCTTGGGGGTTCTGGGTTCCCCCATAGATGAGAAGGATGGAGGGAGGGGAAAAACTTGTTTCTTGTTCTCTAAGCAACATCACATCCAAGGTAGGGCAGAGCTGTGGGTGGCTGGGCAGCGAGTCCCACTCCGAGAGTACAGAGGCTTTCAGGGAAGCCTCTTCTCACACTGAGGCAACATTTTGCTTTTTAAAAGCAGGAGGTTTGCTTGCAGGAGGGATAGGGACTTTTAATCACCAAGGAAGCACTTTGGAGCTGTTGTGGTGCTTGCAGGCAGGGCTGGGGGGAGCTGAAGGATGCTGCTGGCACAGGACATGCCAGATCACTGTTCCTACATGTGATTCCCAAAGCATGTCCATCCCAGAAAAATGCCAAGTGGCCTGGGATGGCACTGCCAGTCCACTGAGGATGCACTTCTTGGGATCACGGAGCAAAGCCCATCCCGGTGAGAGTGATGGAGAAGCAGCAGCAGAAGGCAGGGATTGAGGTGGTGTTGAGCAAGGAGTTGGTTCCTTCTTTTCCTCCCTTTTACTTGGCCCAAGGTCCCTGCTCCGACAGTCCCTGCTTTGATGGTCCTCATTCCAACAGCAGTTCCCAGTTTAGGTCCAGGGGGAGCTGCTTCTTCCTGATGCTCATTGCAGTTTTGCTGTTGCCAGCAAAAAAACTCTTCCTGGGTTTCCCAGGTGCCACCTGCCTGTCCAGAGCTCCAGGAAAAGCTGCGGACAGCAGGGACAGCATTAGCCCTCAGCACAAGTATTCCAGCATCGCGCATCCCCCTGCTCTGTGCTTCCTCCTCCCCTTGCTCAGTCCAGCAGCAGCACTGCGAGCACATCCATCTCTTGGGGGTTTTCTTGTGGTTTTGAGTACTTAAGTTATTGGAATTCTTTGACTTGGTTCTGGCAGTGTGAATGGTGTGGAGAAGGGAGTGGGTTTGTCCTGGCAATGCCAGCACATCAGCAGGGCTGCAGGAGTATGGCACTGCCTTTGGGCTTAGCTTATGTTCCAGGAAGGAGTCAGCTCGCTTCTACACACTGATTTATTTCTGAATCTCCATGTCCAATTTTTAAAAAAACCCTGAACTTCAAGGCTCATCTGCAGGGAAGTGAGAGGAAACCTTTTGTGTTTGGCATCTGAAACTCTCAGGACATGGAAGGCCAGAAGGGAAATGATAGTTTCTGGGTTTTGAGGCTTTTTTGTGAGAAGATCCATGTATTTGCTGAACATGGGGTAGTTTATTCGTCTGTGAAAAGACTTGGTGATGCTCTTCTGGCCAGGATTGCTGTCACTCATGGGTCCTTATTCCGCAGCTGTATTTTCCACTTTTGTGTAGGGAAAAATAAGGCAAATGAACCTAGTCTGATGCTTATGGCTGGATTCAAAGCTCCATAAAATCGCTTTCTTTTTTCTCCATTAGTATCAGGTCATTTGCCCAAATGAAAAGTTTCTAAAAATGACTTTTGAAGCAGTCACTGAAAAGCCAGGTTTTGGGTGGACGTGTGCCATGGTAACTGGACTTGTCTCGTGTTTCTGGAAAATCATGCCATTGCTTAAAATAGATTATGCTTTTCTTTTTTAGTAAAAACCTTAGTGTAAAAGGTTATTTATTCTCTGAAGCCATTAAGAGAAGAATATGCAGGTTCATGAAGAAGAGTGGAAGGACTCGAGAACCTCAATCCCATTCACATGGTGTTTATTCAAATCTGGATTAGAAATGAGGATGTTTTGTTGCAGTTGCTGCTCAGCTGAACTCAGATTCCCACAGCCCAGCTGAGCCTGGTAATGGGGATCCATGAGGCCAGCCCGTTTATTCCTGCAGAGGTGAATTTTCATTCTGGAGAATAAAGGAATCTTATATGCGTGCAGAGGAACAGGGAGAAAAAGAGATGGGAAATCAGGGAAAAGGTGCGTTGGTGTGAGAGACACCTGCCCCTCATTCCATGCTCTGGTGCAGGGTCCGGGCTAGACTCGGCTGCCATTAGGAGGTGGTTTTAGTCCTCTCCCAAGGAATAATGATTATATTGCTAGAGATTGCATGTGGGCAGCTAAAGCCCTTCTTCTCGTCTTCCCTGTGAGACAAGCCTGATGCTCCTTTGCTGGGTGTCACCTCCAGTTTTCCCCCTCCATAACCAGCCTGCATTGATGCTCTTGAATCCCATCTGTTTTTCTAGGTGGCTGTAATGGGAATATCCCACTGGGTTTGGCTGGGGGTCATTGTTGAGGGTGTGGGGAGCAAGGGTCACCCAACAGTGGTGTTATGGAAAGAATTTGTCTAAAATATGTTACCCCAGTCGTCCATGGTGCTGCCCCTGCATGTCCCCTCTGTCACAGAGCCAAGAAATCTGCGTATCCCATGGGTTTGGGGAGCTGCCCGTGCTCTCACACATGGCTGGCACTGGCATGACCACTCTTCAGCGGGATGTTCATCCTGATGGGTAGCTCGGGGCTGTGGCCCCAGGAGCAGAAGGCTTGGGGAGCCACAAGCTGCCCCGCTGGGCTCGTTAGGATAATTCATGTGTGTGTGGTGATGGGTCTGTTGTGTGTGGACGAGATGCTCCGGCTGCCCACCCCATGTGCTGGGACACTGAGATACCCTTCCTGATCATCCTCATTCTGGGCTGCAGCTGGAACCACTTATTCCCCTGAGCCTCTTAAGATGCGTGAGTGAGGTAGACATGGCTACATGAATTTTTTACACCCTTTCAGGCTACATTAGAGATTTGAAGGCAAAATCCCATCACTGGAGGGGCTCATCTGTGCCTCTAGGAGAGACCACTTGGGGTTTATCCATGAATGAGCAGGTGCCTGGCTAAGGTGTGAGGAATCCTCCTTGTTGGCAAATACCACAATTTTTTCAATTAATGTATCGAAACTTGAAGTGTGATTGAAGTGACGGAAGTGCTTTCCCCAGGAGATGTTATGAACCCCAGTTTCCTGCACCCAAACCCTGTTTACTTGCAGTGGTGGGAAGCAGCAGATAAAGAAAGGGAGGGATAATTTTGGAGAATAGCCCAAGCAGAAGAGCAGGAGCTCATCAGGAACATGTCACATTTCGCTTTGCTTTCCCCTGGCCCTGCTGCTTGTGGAGGTGCTGCCCTTTCCTGGGCTGGCATTGGAATTCCTGCAGCTTTGGCTGGAGCTGACACGTGCTTGCATGTTCCAAACAAACTCCAGGCTGGATTCATCGCCACTCTCACCTGCCTGACTCAGACCCTGGCGATGAAGGTGACGGAGTGAGGGGTTTTGTGGTCCTTGGTAAGGTGCCCCTCTGGAGACCTTTGCCATTCCTGATTTGGGGCAGAATAATCCTCGTGCTTAACCTGATGTAGAGCATGTGATGTAAACAAAAAGGTTCCAAAATGGTGCATTGCAGGAAATAGATGAAGCTGAGCCGGCAGTGCCAGGGCAGGGGAGTGACATCTCCAGGATTTTGGGTGGCCATGGGTTTAGCATCTTGTACATTGAGTGGGTGACCTGACCCTAACCCTGGGCTGATCTTTGGACATTTTCCATGGGGAAGAGGTGACAACTTTGCTGTGCCAAAAGTGCCTAAGACTCCCCTGGTGGCTGGCACAGGGAGCAGGATGTTTTCCCCCACTCAGGGTTTTCAGCACACTTGGGGCTTCTGAGGTGCACTTGCAGTGAAAATTTCATCCTCAAATTCTTTTGGAGACAAGAATTCCTGGCCAGCAAAGGGAAACCTGCGAGTGATCCTGCAGGGCTAATTATTTTAGAGTCTAGTGGTTGTCCATGGATGCACAGCATGAGCAAAGCAAACTTTACCCCTTATTTTAATCATGGAATCCTAGAACGGTTTGGGATGTCAGGAACCTCAAAGCCTCCACCCCCTGCCATGGACAGGGACACCTTTCACTAGCCCAGGTTGCTCCAAACCCTGTTCAACCTGGCCTTGAACACTTCCAGGGATGGGGCAGACACAGGTGTGTTGGGCTACCTGTGCCTCTGTAGTTTCAGATTTCTGACGATTAGCAGATTTTCTCTAGGGTACTGTGGGGTTTGTGGGGTGAGCAGGGAGTGGGAGGTTCTCCTGGCTCACCCTGCAGGAGAGGAGAGAGGATTGCGGGAGTCCCCACAGGTTGGGGTTCAGGCAGCATGAGGGGGAGACTGCTGACACCCCACTTTTCCATGGGCAGCCTGAGCTCTCCGGTGATAAGACAATGAATCCCCCAGCCCCTTTTTCCGGGGCCCAGAGACCAACTGCAAAAACTGTCATGCAAAGCCTGCCGTGTGGCAGCCCCCACGCCGGGGGGCCACGGCCCCGCATGCTGCTCCTGCCTGGGGCTCCTCCATCATTTTCTTTGCTTGCTTTTGGAGTGGGAGGGAAAGATAATTTAAAACCGTTTTTAAAGCCTCATCCAAAGCCTGGGGGTTTTTTTGTTATTATTTGCCCATGAAGTTAGGCTGGGGTTCCTGGCGAGCACCCCCTCGCCCCGCTCTGGGGGTAGTGGGGTCGTTCGTCTCTGTGAGTCCCAAATGGGGGTGTCTGCTCTGTTGCAGGGTCATCACGGGGGCCCAGCCCCCTCACCATGGGGGCACAGGACACCCTGCCTGTCGCTGCCGCCTTCACAGAAACAGTCAACGCATATTTCAAAGGGGCCGACCCCAACAAGTAGGTGCTGATCGATGGGGTCTGGATGTCGATATGGGGGTTCTGGGGTTGGGACAGCCTTGGGGTGCATACCGAGGGGTGGGGAGGGAGGACAGGAGGTACTCTGGGGCCAGCATGTGCATGTTGGGGTGTCACTGCACTGCACTAGGTGGGCGTCCAGCACCAGGACACTCCTGCAGTGCCCCATGATCATTGTCCCCGGAGGGCTGTCAGCCTTTGTGCTGCTTCTGCTCTCTCTGAGAACACAAGGGTGTCATTACCTGGGGTGGGAAGTGGGGGGCTGTCACCATACCATCCGTGGTGCCAACCCTCTGTTCCTGCTCCATTTTGATCCTCCCTTTCCTGCCCCTCGGTCTCTGTGTCTGGCACTGCAGGTGTATCGTGAAGATCACGGGGGAGATGGTGCTGTCGTTTCCAGCAGGCATCACCCGACACTTTGCCAACAATCCCACTCCGGCAGTGCTCACCTTCCGTGTGCTGAACTACAACAGGCTGGAGCATGTCCTGCCAAACCCCCAGCTCCTCTGCTGGTAAGAACCCACCTTGCAAGTGTCCCAAATGAAGGCAGGTTTCCAGAAAATAAGGAGACTCTATAAACACACAGACTGAGGTGTCTTCCTTGGAAGACTGCCCTGATTTTGGGAAGAAAATTCTCAAGCCCCTTAAATATTTCATAGCATCCCGGAATGGTTCAGATTGGACCTTAAATCTCATCTCGTTCCACCCCCTGTCATGGGACATCTTCCACTATCCCAGGTTGCTCCAAGCCTCGTCCAACCTGGCCTTGGACACTTCCAGGGATGGGGCACCCACAGCTGCTCTGAGCAACCTGTGCCAGGCCCTCCCCACCCTCATAGGGAAGAATTCCTTCCCAGTATCCCATCTAACCCTGCCCTCTGGCAGTGAGAAGCCATTCCCCCTTGTACCTCCAGGTCCTTGTACAAAGTCCCTCTCCAGCTCTCCTGGAGCCTCTTTAGGCACTGAAGGGGACTCTAAGGTCTCCCCAGAGCCTTTTTTTCTTCTGATGTTAGCAGCCCTGGAACTGGAGGCAGCACTGCAGGTGGGGTCTTACCTGAGTGGGGCAGAGGGGCAAAATGCCCCCCTCACTTGCTGCCCGTGCTGGGGGATCAGCCCAGGGCTCGAGGTGTTTCTGGCTGGGGCATGTTGAACTTCTCATCCACCAACACTCCCAAGTCCTCCTCCTCAGGGCTGCTCCCTATCCATTCTCTACTCAGCCTGTGTTTGTGCTGGGATTGCCCCAATCTGTGTGCAGGACCTGCACTTGGCTGTGCTGAACTCACAAGCTCCATATTTTCCAGGGCGCTCCTGCTGAGCGCAGCCCCGTGCCATGTAGAAGAGCACCAGCAGTGAGGAGCCAAGTGCTTTGTTTGTCCTTTGCTCTGCTCGTTAAACCTCCTTGTTGCAAAATGAGATGACCTGTGGGTTACATCTGCTGTGCCTCCTTGGAGGCAACTGAGGACAAGCCGGGGGTGTGTGGGAGGCAGCCAGTATTCCCATAGATGTGGGATTGAGCGCAGTCACAGCTGGTGGCTGCTGTCCCATGTGCTTTGTAGGACAGCTTTCTCCTGCCAAGGCAGGTTCTGTAAAGGGTTAACTCTCTCTCTGTGCAGTGACAGCGTGCAGAGTGACACCAACTCGAAGGAGTTCTGGGTCAACATGCCAAATCTGATGACTCACCTAAAGAAGGTATCGGAACAGAAACCGCAAGCCACCTATTACAATGTGGATATGCTCAAATACCAGGTAGGGGTTTTTTCTAAGATGAAACTGTGCCAAAAAAAAGTGTGCTGAATTATAGACGTAAAAGCTGGTGTTTCCCTAGTGCAGAGTGTGGCTAATGTGAGGTAGGGGCATGTTATCCCTTTAGTCCTTTCTTGTGGCACTAGATTCTCTGGCTTAGAGCCCAGTACAGAGTTTTGGTGGGAGTACTCCTCTGAAACCAAATGAGATGAGCGCGGCTGTAAAACGGGACTTCTCCCTTCACCCCTATGGAAACTAAATGTTTTTTCTGTCATTTTGGAAGGTATCTGCCCAGGGTATTCAGTCTACTCCATTAAACCTTGCAGTGAGCTGGCGGTGTGATCCTGCAAGCACTGACCTCCGCATCGACTACAAATACAATACAGAGGCAATGACCACACCGGTACCTCTAAACAACGTCCAGTTCCTCGTCCCCGTCGACGGAGGAGTAACCAAACTTCAAGCTGTGCTTCCTCCTGCTGTCTGGTAGGGATCGAGCTCCTTCCCTCTCTCTGCTGTGTCCCCGCCTAGAACTGCAGGAGCAGGCTCAGTTCAGGAGGCTCTGTGGGTGGGAACTGAGGGCACACTAGGAACCCAAACCTTCCCTCCTCTTGCAGGAGGAAGGCTGAAACCCCTCTCTGATTTATTTTTTCTTGCCATTCCCACAAGAAAATGATCAGAGATGAATGCATGTGTGTGGGCAGCAGAGCATCAGCCCTTATTTTGTGTTATGGCTGCTTTATCTGGGGCTTAGAGGGGTGCAGGGCCATCACTGCTATAGGCCCTGGCACAGGTTGCCCAGAGGAGCTGTGGCTGATCCATCCCTGGAAGTGTCCAAGGCCGGGTTGGACAGGGTTTGGAGCAACCTGATCTCATGGAAGGTGTCCCTGCCCATGGCAGGGGGTGGGATGAGATGAGCTTTGAGGTCCTTTCCAACCAAACCAGTCTGGGATGCTGTGATCCTATGGAGGTATGCACGGCTGTTGCTCCCATAGGCATTGGCATGAACATTTCCAGCAGGGCACAGCACTGCCTCTTGCCCATCGCTCACCTGCAACCCAAGGACAGCATTTTCCTGCTCAGCTCATACAATCATAGAATTATATTGGTTGGAAAAGCCTTCTAAGACTGTCAGGTCCAGCCGTTAACCCAGCACTGCCAAACCCACCAGGCCAAACCCAAATCCAAGCTCCCAGAATTGCAGCTCCAGAGAGCAGCACCGGAGCAGTTCGCCCCCACCACCAGCCCACACAGCCTTTAGCAAAATTCAAATGACTCCTTGGCAATTTCTTGTTTCCTACAGAAACACTCTTCTTTATTTGTTTTCAGGAATGCTGAACAGCAAAGGATATTGTGGAAGATTCCTGATATCTCTCAGAAGTCAGAAAATGGAGGTAATCCTGAAAATATGCATGTTATTAACTCTGAATCCTTAAATCAGACACTGACCCGTTTATCATGCTGGCACACAAGCCTAGACACACTGATTCCTGCTGGGGCTTGCCGGGGAGAATGCTATTTAAAGCAGAGCTTAGAAAAGCAGGGCTACATGCCACTGACGCTGCTTTGCCAACCGCCTTGGCATCTCAGGAGGGTATTAACACACCGGGTTTGGACGCGGTGTTTTGCCAAGTCCTTTGTCCCTTGACCTTCTGTATTTGAAGGCTGAAACCATGCGTTGTGTCCCCATTGAGGTGACCACAGTCTCTCACAGGTGGCTTCTCCATGTGTAACCCACATGCTCAGCTGCTCCTTATTGCTGGGGTGTCTGAAAAGCCAAATTCTGCTGGGAGGATGAGAGGGATTTCCCTCCTGCCCCAGGGATGCTGGAGGGGATGGGGAGCCCCATGAGACTGGGCTTTGCTTGTGGTGCTTTGGGCATCTCACAGAATCACAGAAAATGCTGAGCTGGAAGGGACCCATGAAGATCATCCAGTCCAACTCTCAGCCCTGCACAGGACCATCCCCAGGAGTCCCACCAGGTGCCCCAGAGGATCATCCAAATGCTCCTTGAGCTCTGGCAGCCTTGGGGCTGTGACCACTGCCCTGGGGAGCCTGTTCAGTGCCCAACCACC
>JAWMRA010000005.1:1175242-1250141 GCA_035584735.1 Pseudotriccus pelzelni | reverse complement strand
GATGGGGCAGCCACAGCTTCTCTGGGCAACCTGTGCCAGGGCCTCACCACCCTCACAGGGAAGAATTTCTTCCCAATTTCCAATTTAACCCCGCCCTCTTTAACTTTGCTACCATTCCCCCTTGTCCTGCCATTCCACGCCCTTGTCAGTCCCTCTCCATCTAGGAAGAAGACCAGTGAAGTGAAAATTTTCTTTAAATGATACCATGCTTAGAGTACATAAATCTGACATATCTGGGCCCTTCTAGTGAAGGGGCTTGAATTGAGAATAATGAATTTCAACTGTGGTTCTCAGCCAATATCTGCCCTTAGATAGAGAAGTACAGCCTTCAGCTCAGAAGTGTGTTTTCAGTCTCCCTGGGTGCAAATTAAATGTCTGTTAAGTTGGACTTAAGGGAAATGTTACTGAAAGCAGATGGATTAGGAGATAAGCTGTGGGTTTTGCCTGTCCAGTTTAGATGCTGGTGCTGATGATCCCAGGTCTCTCCTGATGTAGCCGTTCCCCACTGGTTGGGGTCTGGCTGATCTTGCAGTGTGACAGAGCTTTCTGTACCTTGCTCTGATTCTGAAACCAGACTTCTTGCTACTCCTGTTTCCCAGCTGAAACCTGCTGTTGGATTTTCCTGAGAACAAACCTATCATAAATCGCTTATTACATTTTACCTGCAAAGCTGAAATTAGATCAGTAGTTAGTTAGAAAGAAATATTTGTACTTATGACTGAGTTTAACTAAACCTCTTGTAAACACTGTGAAATCCAGTCAACCTGAACTGTCACTGCACCTACTTGCTGGTGTGCACTATGACATTTAACACTCAAAAAGGTAAAGCTACAATTAAAGAACACAACTGAACTAATTGTGGTTTATGTCATGATTATTTTAATCCGTGGAAGCTGTGATATTGAGCCTCAGCAGCCCGGTTTCAGCACAGGGAGCTGATCTCCCTCCTGCTGCAGCCCACGTTGCAGCAGGATGTGGTGAGCAGCTTGGCTGCCTCACGCTTGCTTAGCACAGACGTTTTGCTGGTGTGGTGCAAGTCTTGCTCTGGCTTGGACTTGACCTCGTGGGTTTCTTCTCGGTCAGTCCCCAACCTCTGGTCTGTGTAGGCTGGGGAGTCGGCATCACCGTTGTGTGGGAAAGGCTGGGGGTTTTCACTCTCTGTCGCATAAAAATTAGAAGCTAAGAGTTAGAAGGCACGATAAGATGAGTAATTTAAGTATTTATCTTTACTAGAAAGACACACCAACCTACAGCTGACGGTGTTACTCTCCATGTTGCTGATGTGAGCAACCAACACGTACCAGATCACTGACTTGCTCACTGTGTTTCAAAACCCAGGAATTCATCGATTTACAGTTAAGAGTATTCTTTGTTGCCTTGTCAGTCTTACACTGGTATGTTTGCTTCTAAGGGAAAAACTGTGGTTAGATGTGTAAGTGGCATTTGACCGGCACATTAACTTGGACCTGCCTGTGGGATTCCTGACACGCAGGTTTTACATTAAGGCATCACCTACACCACAATTTCATAGTCCTGGGTGTTCCCACTTCAATTACATTCACAATTCAGCTGCATTTTAAACACCATTGTACAGTTCGTAAAGGTGTAGTAGTTCTTGCTTAGTTTAGCACCAGACTCTCGGGGAGGGTGTTGTGGGTGGCATCTCTTTTTGTATTTGTTTAGAGCTGCTGCTGTAAGAGAGTTTTCAAAAAATGCAGGTGTGGGAAATGCAGAAAGTCTCTACTCCTGTCATCTGCCTAGTTATTTTCTTGTTTTCTATGTATTTTAATCTGTCAGAGTGCAAATTCCTAGCAGTACATGTAATGGCTGAATTTTCTGGCTATTCAAAAATGTGCCAATGAGTATAAATATATATGACAGCTTGTGAAGATACTGAAGTTGCAGAGTAAATATTCAACATGCTTTAATTATAATATTCTTAAGTTGTGATAAAGTTTCTGGTTTCTAATGGGGAAAGTGCAGGCAGCAGTAAGACACTTGCACTGCCTGCAAGCAAAGCTCATCGCTGGCACTTGAAACAGGATGGCAGAGAGATTTTCAGTGATAGGCTTGGATTAACTCCTGTTCCTCAGGTGGATTTGGAAAATCTTGAGCTAAATGGTTTTACTTTAGCAAAATAGCACACAGAGCTAAGCCAGGCAAGCTGAAAGGAGAGAGAATATGTGGAGCTGCAGCGCTTCGCTTACTGTCTCCCAGCCCAGCCGTTGCTGCTGGTGCTGGAGCAACTGATGGGAGCAGTGGGAGTGGAGGGCTCCCGAGGCACAGCCTGCAGGGGATGTGCTGCTTCTGAGTCCCCTCAGAGCTGGATGCACCAGGGATGAGCCTGTGATGCTTCAATTGGTACTTACCCAGGAGGTAGTGATGATCATTCAGATGCCTCTTCCAGCGCGAGCCACCACAGGTGAACACGACGGCTCTGACAAAGTCTCTCCCGCAGAGCCTCACTGTGTTTCCTTCCCCTTGTCCTCCCTGTGCCACGATCAGGAGAGTGAGACAGGCCAGTGCCAGCACTGTGCCCCTCATGGTGCCGAGGGTTCTTCGTGGCTGGTGTGGGCAGGGCAGGAGGGACCGGCCAGGCCAAGTGGGGAGCTCTGCTGGAACCTTCCCATTTATACCCACAGCCCGTGCGCTCCACTGGGTGATGGCCTGTTCTGAGGGTGACTTCATGTTTGCTAAAAACACGTTAATCACTTGTTTCCGGTCATGTTTGAAGTGCTTTGGGATCTTGGTCAGGTATTAAACTCTTCTTAAGGCTACGTAACTGCTTTAGTAGGAACACGAGGTATAACCTGTTTATGGGGTACAGGCTGGGGTGGATACTGTTAATGTGTGTTCTGCAAGAGCAAAAGGGTGTTTATGACATGATCTGTAGGTAATGGGTTCTGTGTCTGTTCCCCACACAGGTGTGCTGAGCAGCCTGTTACCCAGTCCTGCCTGTTACCAGAGTTTAAGCAAAACTGGGTCTTTCAGTGTTAGTGGTCCCAAAGAAAAAGGGGGTTAACTCCTTCCCATGAAGTCTGCAGTTGTGCACCTCTTCATTCCCCTGCTTTATTCAAAAGCCAGACTGGTGACTGAGGATGCTTGGAAGGAAAAACCTGCCAGTGCCAGGCACCCATGAGAAAATCAGGTATTGAGGGGGCTTGAGGGCTGTGAGGCCTGTGACTGTGGCCCTTTTCCAAAAAGGTATAGAAAAGAGGGGGAGATAGCACTGAAGAAAGCACAGAACAGCTATAGGTCAGCATCCTAGCCATCCTTTGATTTTTGGTAACACCTGGAAGACAGAAGTGGGTCCACTACAGCAGTGTGCAGCTGCTCTGGAACCACAGGTCAGTAAATTGGTTACAAACACGGCCCCTTCCTAATGCTTGGGGAGTTGTTGGCTGCAGTTGCTGTAAGCTTCTATAAAAAATTCTTGCAATAAAATGCCTTAAGGAGGAAATTTATCAAATACAAGGTTGGAAATTCCATGTTTAACAAAAAATATAGGAACTTTGGAGATCTTGAGCCCTTCCTAGCACCACGAGGGTTTTCCAGCACCATAGTGTTACAGTTAATTAGCTTTCACTGTGTGCGGGGTGGGTTAGGATGTGTTACAGCCTTGACAGAAAGCTTGTTTTGTAGCTGCAGCATTGGTAAGCAAACAGATGATGGAAAATACATGGTGTATTTTGTTCAGATTTGTAATAATGATTAACACATGATTCACCTTAATGGGTGTCTGTCTTTGAAGTGCACAAAGATTTCTTTTATGTCGGGGTAAGTTTGCGTGTTCCCTGTTGGATGTGCAGCACATAGAAGGAAGTAAATGTTAATGCATCACAAATGATCCTTAACTTCAGTGATGTGTTAAATGTTGGATGTTTATTGTCAGGGTAATCAGAGAGGCTGAACGTTCTGTATCTATAAAATACACATCTCCATATGTAATGTGCTCGCCGGGCAGCAGGGCTACAATTTGTGCTTGATCACTGCTCTGTGGAGATCTTCGTATTTTCTGTGGGCAGGAAGTCCCTGAAAATCTTTTTTTTCTGTTTCTTCTACTCTGCCCTCCCAAAATCCAGCCTAGGCGGCCAAACGCTGCCTGTTTCCAACCAGCATGCAAGCTGGGCAAGTTCCCTGCCTGACGTCACTCAAAGCTCACCATTCACCTTCAGTGGTGGGTTATGGATAAGATGGAGCTGATGGAAAGTCCATTTATTTACTGGATGGTTTCACAGGGAAGGTACAGATACATCTAGTAAGGGGTGAGATTGCATCATGGAGGTGCTTTTTGGTTTTGAATAACCCAAAGAGAAAAGACCTTGGGCAAAAAAAGGATAAAGACTAAAGTAGAAAAGACTATGGAGACCTTCCCATTACCTTTGTTACAGAGAAGGCCATCCATGTATTAACACTGTGTGTCCAAGAAGGGGGACTTCCAGGGGAAAATTTGGGGCATTTGAAAGCAGTGTCTGACCAGGGTGGCTTCAAAGAGAAACTTTAATTATTGCAAAGGAATAAATGTTCATACTACATCAAGTCTTTCCTGCTGTTTCCTAGCAGAGAAGGGACAGCAGTTACTGTTAAACAGCTCCAACTGGAGATATGATGTCATGCAAGGTACCAGCCTGTAAAATAAGAGGAAAAAAAGCTGGTTCTTCCTTGGAATTCAGTAATGCTATGGTTACCTCTGAGAGTACTCCTGGAAAATAGCACTTTTTGGCAGACCTGGGTAGATTGCATTTGTACTGTCATGTTTGACAGCATAGACAGATATATCTTGTTTATAAAGGAAGTTAATTTTCAAGATGATACATCTAAGGTAGCTGCACTTAGATGTGATTGTCCCTGGCGTAACTACCTCCCCTGAGCATTAGCTGTAGTATGCCTGTAGTATGGCTGCAGTATGGTCGTGCTAAGCCTTGTCCGTACCCAAGCCTAGGGAGACCTTGCTGCTACAAGAAAACGGAGTGACAGAAATGGGTGATGCTGGAAAGTGGGGCTCTCTGTATAATGTGACCAGTTATGCCATGTGCCCAAAGCCTGTGAAGTGGAGCACTTCCAGTTCTGTTCTGGTGACATACCCAGGAAATTATCCCTGTACTGAATAACTGATGAACTTCTCTGCTCAGAGGACTCAGGCAGCTTCATGGTGGTTTGTGGGAAAAAACCCACTAATTTAACTATTAAGTTAAACAACAATGGCCTCGCTTTTGGTTTTTAAGGGAAATACCGTTGTGGTTTACAGCACTTGGCAAACGAGGCTGGTAATTACCAGTATTTCTACCTGCAATGCTGACAGTTGTGAATTATCGATCCGTAATACCTAAGAATGAAGGATAGATGGACATCAGCATTTTCCTCTTCTCAGCTTTAGTGTTTTGTGCCACGTAATTTGAAGGGATTTATAAAAAGCACCAGTCCCACTTTATAAACTGGCCACAGTTACAAGGGGCTGCTGGGTCTGACACCCAGACAGTGAGACATTGTGTTGGTGGCCAGGAGAGGATGCGTCGTGTCTGTGGTGGAGCAGGTGAGGGCATTCAGCCCAACAGAGTCTCCTGCAGACTGTTGAGAGGGAGTGTCACCTCCCTGCCCTTGCCTCCTAAATCCAGCTGTGGTGAACCTCTGGATTTGCAACGAAGTGAAACCTGCAGTTGACCTTTACTTGTGATCAAGTGAACCTGACATTGTCTGAACTGTTCCGGAAGTTTCTAGTGGTATGGCAGCAGAAGAACAGGAACAACCTCAGCTTTAATCTGGTTATGGAACTGTATGTGATCCCACCTATTTCAGTATTCATTAGCTGGATCTCTCACAGTAGCCCCTTCCTGAGGAGTGAGGCCCCAGAGCAGCACTTAGCCCTCCGAGCACTCCCTTGTTCTCTGAGCATGTCATACCTTATTGTTGCCGGGAGCATCCAGGTTGAACAGCTCCCACACCCCAACTCCACCAAGGCTGTCTCCCAGCAGAAGGCAGTTGGTGTTCTTGGCAAAGAGGATGGACGTGAGATTGGCTTCTGGGTTGGCAGCATGGGAGATCACGGGGTTGAAGCTGCAACCCAGACAAGGAGGGAGTTAATGGGTACTGCTAATAGTGCACTGACCTGAGTGCAGTGACCTGTCAGTCCTGCAGCCTGAGAAATGCTGCATATTTCACTTCTTGTGTTCTAGATTAACTCAAAAACTACAAAGTGAGGCAATATTTTGTTTGGTCTCTGCCAGAACAAAATTTCCATCTGCTATTAACTAAGATATCCTGGTTGCCTGAAACCTGTCCTATTGCCTGGTCTGGGGGGTGGTGGGTAATATGTATATTACATTAATAACTTACATTATGCTACTGCAGGTTTTGGGGGCCTCTGGATCCACCATGGATTACACCGTCAGTAATAAATACAGACCAGCTGTGCAAGGCCACAGATAACTGAGCCACCCATGAGTTCTGCCTGTGGTGCACAGGAGTGGGAAAACATGAGAGGTATCTCAGCTTCAGACCATTGTATTTTATAAAAGTAGCTCAGTTTTGATATTTTTGCCTTTTAACTATGGCAGTGATAAAATCTCTGATTTCTACAGGAAAAAAAAAGGCAGTTTTACACTTTAGCAGCTCCATGAGGCATCCAGCTCCTGTTCAAACCCCAGTTCTCTGGTAATACCATCTGCTTTTACAAAATGAGTATTTCAAGATTCAATGCTTTCAATGAATAAGCTGTCACGATCTGATAATTTTGATTAGGCAATAATTTGTAGTCTTTGTGCCACAAGGGTTCAGAATCTTCTTTGAGAAAAGTCATTACTTACATGCTGACACTCAGGTCCCAGATTTCTACCCTGCTTTCCTTCACTGCTGCGAATATGAAGGCTGATTTTGGGGACCACATGATGTCATGAACAAAAGCTGTGACAGAACTGAAAGTTAAAAGGGGCGTCTGCGAGTCCCGGTGCCACAAAATGGTGCTCCAGTCTGCAGAGCAGCTTAGGAACATGTCTGTGCTGGATGGATTCCAGGCCACTCTGTACACAGGACCCTTGAGTTTGGGGAGAAACAAAAGACAACTTGGTGTTACTGTAGAGCTACAGAATCTCTTGTAGAGCTACCCATCTTTCTCTCAGAAGTAAGACTATTTAACTGTACAGAACAATCACATTACTGATTTTTTTTGAGCCAGGACTAAAGCTTTAAACCAGTTTATAGAAGTGTTAATAAGTTACTTTAAAAAATCCTTATAATGTAGAAAGTGATCCTGTAAGACTGTGATGCTTCATGCCATGGGAATTCATTCCTAATATAAGAAAAGAAGTTTAGGTTTCTTTTGTTGCAGATGTTACATTTAGTAAATATAAGCAAAGAAATTATTACATTTTTGAACTTAATTGAATGGTTTCTGCTGTCATTATGTTTTCTTTGTAGCACTCACTTTATGGCCTCTGTATGTCCCCAGAACCTGCTCTTTGCCTGAGCAAGAGCACTGGTAGATGTGGCCCTCGTCTGTTCCAGCAAGATAAATATCTGTATCCTGAAAAAAAGGTACAAAAAGCCTCAGTTGGATTAACCTATTTATTGCTCATCCAGAAATCATATAGGCCTGGATGAGTCTGGCAGAGACAGGCTCTGAAGAGCTGAGGTGGAGCTGCTTTGTTGGGCTGGGGTGTGTGTGGTGGGTATAGGGGGGCCAGAATGTTGCACATTTCCTGTGTGTGTTCTCTCAATCAGCGCAGAACTTCTGCTGGGATTTTTGACTCCAGAAAACCTTGGACATTCAGCAGTCCGTGTGGAAAAGGCATAAATTCTTCAAGTGCTCTGTGGAGGAAAAATTCATCTGGATAAAGAGAAGCACAGCACTCTTAAGTCCTGGATGTGGGAGATGTTGAACAAGTCCTCACAGACTTGGTGAACACACAGAGGGAAACTGCCCAAGGAAATGTGAGTAGCATGGCCAAGAGGACAGAGCTGTTCATGCGCTTGGTTTACCATTTCATCCTTTTGAGGTAGAACTTATGCTTTAAATCCCAGTACCAAGTCCCCAACTAGTTCATATTAAAGTAGGTCCCACCTCTGCTGTGTAGTTTTCCTGGGCAAAGCTTTAGCCAAGATGGACTTTCTGAGCCTACCTCTGGGTGGAAGTCAAAGCACATTCCAGCTGCATGTTGAGATATCGGAGCTTCACTTTTCCTTTCTTTCTCACCTGGTAATTTCTTCTTCTCCTTTTCTGTTCGCCTTAGTTTCATCAGATCTATGCAAAGTAGAAGGAGTTTCTGTCAAGGAGGCGTGTGACAGCCCTGTGAGTAACTCGTGCTGCTCTGGAATGCCCAACTGAAATGTTTTGTGTATGGTAACTGGTGTAAAGAATGTCACCTGAACTCAAACAAAGCAATTTCAGCTATTTTTGCTCTACTCACCAATGCAGTCCAGTCTTTGCTGGATGAGCCACTCAGTTACTCGCCCATCTGCTGAGATACACATCAGTCTCTCTTTTTTGTCACCTCCTGTTGCACCTCTGTCCTGTTCCACCCACCTCAGCTGCCACACAGCACCCGTATGTTTATTTAAGGATGCTCTGGAACACAAGATGCACGTGGTAAATCATATCTGAACAAAGACAAGGCAATATATTTGAAAAATAATTAATCTTCCACTTTGTAATGAGTGTCCAATCATATGCTAGAAATTTTGTTCAGCTTTTCTTTAAAAAAAGTAGTCTGAACATTGGTTGTTTTCTCCAGGAAAATTTTTTCTCTATTAAACATGTTTGATACCTAGTTTCAGGGCACTTTTTATGTGTTGATGCCTTTCAGCAATACCACAAAATCAATCTGCACCTTATAGGAAAGAGCCCTAGACCTGGGGAGCTGCCCTTAGGGCAAATGTGTCCCTCATCACTGCCCTCTCTCTCTCATTTTCTTCTTAATCCCTGCTCACTCCTCACCTATTCTGATGTTCTCTGAATTTCTGGCAAGTGGAATCAGGGAGAAAACACCAAAAGATACCACTGGTCACCCCTAAGGATTTATTATCCAGGGCAGGACTGTCTTATTAGGACATGGAATATAAATGATACATGGTGGTAACTTGCTGCATTTTCTTAAAAAGTCAAACAGGACTCCATTGTGGCACCTTTCCAAAGTGTTATTTGATGAGAGGTGCCTGGGGTGGGAGGAGATGGGAGGTCATAGCCTCACCTGCTGTCTAAGAACGCGGCGTCATTCCGGCTCCGCACGTCATAGACTGCGACAGATCCACTGGATGTTCCAACTGCTAAAAGGTTTGGGCTTGCCAGGGAAAAATCCACAGCAGTTACACCATGGTCACACTGGAAAATGCGCTCTGGCCACTGACCAGGAGAAAAATACAACCGTGTTTTAAGGTAGTTTCTTAATTTACCTCCATGTTCTCAACACTGGGCACTAAATTGCTCTGTTGGAAAACTCAAGTGACCATAGTGACTTCTAGACAGAAATCAGGTACTGTGTTCTAAACTCCTCCATTTATTACTTGCTGCAGCTGATAAAATTAGAAAAAAATAAAGATTGTCCAGAAATACGACACTGCAAAATAAGTTAGATGTGGTTACTCCAAACCAAATACCTAGAAAGGTCTATGGTAGCATCACAAGAGTATTTGATTGTTGTTGATGTGGTAAAGATGCATCAAACATTTGAATATTCATGGCTTAAATTTGTCTAATACACAGTTTTGACCAGGTAAAATTTGTAGAAGGAATCAAAATGAAATTGTGTCATTTGATGGCAATCAGATGGTTTTTATTGTGACACTTTGTAACTGAGATTTCCAAGATTTTTTTTAAATGGCTAATTTTAAAAGGATTCCTTTTCAGATGGATTTGTAAAGTATGTCATATCTATGAAATCTACTTTCTTTTTGACAGTATTGTGAGAAGTTAGATGAGGCAATTATAGTTAAAAAGGAAATAAAGAAGAAATAGTGCAGAGAAAAATACACTGAAGAAAAGCAAATTGTCTGCTCATTACCATGGGGTTCTTCAGTGACCAACAGCAAGCCAAGCCTTTCTTCTGATCTTTAGAATCAAACTCTCTGTAACCAATGGCTAAAAGATCCTGAAAGCACAAATTAACAGAAATCTCTCAGTTTAACTTGAATTTTAGTGGTGTATTTCCAAACGACAATTCTGTGTTAGCAGTGACCCTCAGGGCAAAGTCTGGAAAAACAACACTCATGTCGTAATAACGCACAAGATGAGCATTGTTCTGTAACTATATTTAATGTGCAATTTTTAATGGAATGCATAATAATACTTCTAGTTTTCTCTCTCAAGGTTACTTATAAAAGGAGCTTCAGTGAGCACATCAAACTCCTGGCTTTCAGCTTTTTACAGTGGGGTCCAACGAATTCCCTTAATTCCTTTCCATGGGCAGAAGTAAAAAACAGAAGCAAGACTTTAGTCTTCAGCTGCATTAATTTCTCTTCTTCTACACTCAACAAGCAGTTTGTGAAACTCACACTTTCAAGGTAGGTGTTTGTTTGCCCTGAATTCTAAGACTGGGGCTTCTAAATGTGATCAGCTTTATAATATTTGGGGATCTGGTGAACTAACATTATGAAATGGTCTTTGTTTTCTCTCTTTTTTTTCCCTTACTGGTTTTCTATTTCTTGTCCTCACGTGCTTTTAACCTTCTTTCCATTCATTATTTTTGTGGTGTTGGAAAAACTGAGCCTTATATGACTCTGAGTATGGAGATGTCTGAGTCATTCTCATCTCCACTGAAACCAAATTAAACAAACTTGGGCTGACTGCTTAGAAATCTGTGCTGTTATACATCTTATCCTTAAAGTTTGATGATTGCTGCTTTTCTGGGGGAGATTACTGTTAAAGGCAAAGATGTGGTTCCTAAACTGGCACGAATAAACTCCATCACTGGCGATAAAGTTTAATAGTAGGAGTTTAAATTTCAACTGCCAATTCTATCACAGACCAAATTTATTAATGTTGTTCAGGTGACTGCCCAGGGTAAACTTTGCCCTCAGGGTCACTGCTAGCAGAAAGTTGCCATTTGGAAATACGCTCCTAAAGTTCAATTAAATTCTGGACCAATTAAAGCTGTTGTGATACATGTGTAGGAAAGCCTGGTGCTGCTGATCAACCTGCAGATTAAGGGAACAAGGTTGTTATGTGGAAGGCCAAAGACAACCCAAAGACAACCGTGATTGCAGGGATGGATCCATCTCTCTGAGATCCCTCACACCAAAATCAGGAGTTTATTTACACCCCCACTTGCTTGTAAAGAGCTCAGGAATGACTTGTTAACTCACAGGGTTCACTTTGTTCCAGGCCATGCTGCTCACGCTGTGGCCGCTGGTTAAATCACACATGTAAGACCACAGCTGTTCCAGCCTGGGAGCTGCATCTTCTTCTGGGGTTTCATTTATTTTCACTGATAGGTCAGTGAATCCTTTTCCTTCTTTTCCCTCATCTTTCTTTTCCTTATCATGCTCTTCCTCTTCATCTTCTTCTGTGTCTGCTGCTGTATCACCCCTATCTGAGGTAGTGTCAGGCTCTGAAATGCACAGATATGGTGGAGTCTGAGTAGGAACATTTCACTCATCTCACTTCAGTTGTTCACATCAGAATAAAAAAATCGCCCTTTCAGCAAGTATTTTGCCGCAAAAAAAAAAAAAAAGTGAAGCTTTGAGGAATTAAGACATCCTAACTTCTAAAACTGTGGCTGAAATATTGCTGGGGACAGAGAAAACAACTGTCGTGTGCCAGGTCTGCTGTAGGTGTGAAATGAGCGGATTTAGCTACCCAGCAACAAGGTAGGAATTTATGTCCACCCCCCCACCAGTAATCTTTCTAATCTCATGTATTTAAAAATGTGTTTAAATAGATTGTTTTCAAGTGAGATGCCAAATTTTACAGCACCACACTACGCACTGATGCTGTAGTGCCATAGCTGAGTTGCACAATGCTGTAATAAGTCTCCTTCTAAAATAAATTAAAAAAAAATACGAGAAATTCCAGTGCAAAAAGTGGTGAGAGAATTAGCAGCATTTATATCTAGGAAACAAGTTTGACTAATATTTTGAGTAAGTCTCAATTTGTGATATAAGCTCAGAAATAATTTATTCAATTCTTCCACTAGGTCTGTTAAAGTGCATGTAAAACTGAAGTTCATGTGGCATCTCAAAAGTCTTCTCTCTTTGGTCTATTTAAGTGACTTGTCATGTGTAAAGAGATCCAATGAGGGACATAATTCCCTGACTTCCAATAGGATGCAAAGCCTTGTGCTGGAAACAGGGTACTCAGTAAGGAACAAACCTATAAGGACAGGAATCTGCCGATAAGCTGCAAGTTTGGGTTGAAAAATATTCTCCATTAAAATCCTCTCCATGATAACTAAATCCTGCTTTAAGTTTTCTGATGTTAATACAGCTTCTGAATGGCATTTCTCCTCTTCCTGGCTTCTGACAGGAACAGCACTTTCTGGAATCATTAGAGAAGAAGTTGTGATGCCTAATAACAGATAATATGGGAAATAAATGGTTTTAACGTGATAAAACTTTGCACATAAAAGTTGAGGGATATGGAGAATTCTCCTCTACCTGCAAAAAACATAGAAGAATCTGTCAGGATCAAAGAATTCTTCCACTATGAATTTTTTGTTGTTTCAATTTTGTTTTTTTTTATTGCTCAGATACTCAGTATGATGAGATACTTCTGGAATTTTTCACAAATGGTGTTTTGCTTCTACTGTCCCAAGTGAGTACCAGCAAACCTTGTCCCTGACTATTAGTCTTTATTTTAGATAATTTCTGATGGCAGTGGACAGCAAAGGCCTCAGTGCAGCCCTGTCCAAGATTCTTTAGCAAATTCTCTTTCAGGTTCCAGTCAGGCCAAGCATGTTCTTCAGGTAGTTTCCCCACACAGCATTGTGACATGCCTGTTTTAGAAGGAGGAAAACAGGGCAGAAATGTAAAATGTTACCTCTGTCAGAAGAGACAGACACAGTCTGTTCCTGCTCTTTAGCTGTGGGAGATTTGCTGCTTCCCCCAGTTGTGGCTCCAAATCCTTCTGCCCTTGACGTAGGTTCTATTTCTGATGCATCCAGTGAATTGTCCAAGTCCCAGGAAGTGACCATCATCCCTGGCAATGAATTTCACTGTTATACGTCTCTCATTTTGGTACATTATTACAAGGGCCTTGAGCAGGGCCAGCTCCCACCCAAACTTCACCTTTCTGTGCTCAGCTCTTCAAACAGGGGTTGGAACAAGGCCTGCTGATGCTCAAGGCATCCAAAAGAAGTGGCAAATGCATTTTTAAATCAGATTATTTACTTCTCCTTTTATTTTTTCCCTCATTTTACATACACTAACAAGCAAAAAGGAAAAATGTTTGAGACAGCATTTCCCGTAGTTTTCTTTGGCCTCCTACACACGAAAGGCACATTTTTTTTAGAGAACTGAGGTTGTACATTCTGTAAAAATGCATTGATCTTGTGAGACTGCCAAGATTTCCTGCTTTCCCCAAGGTTTTAAATCTCATAACAGAGGTTCCCTTCTTTGCATTATGGCAAACAGAAATAGAAACCAGCATCACTGAAAAGTTAAGGAGGGGGAAAAGGGAGCTGTGTCCTTTCATATTTCAAGGGAAGAGCTCAGGATTAGCTGGAGAAGCTCTGCTTGCAAAGTGCTGAGGCAGACAGGGCACAGCAGCTCTCTTTTAGTGATCATGACTGTTTTTATTGCAATGGATACAGTGTTCCAGCAACAAGTTCAAGTTTTAGGAGGGCCAGAAAAGGCCACTACAAATCACACTGCCCTATCTGAACTCAAAGCTCTGGAAGTGAAAGTTGAGGAAACATCTCAAGATGGAAGAAATAAAAAAGCCCTTTTCTGAGTGTCCTGCTGGGCACAGGGAGTGTTTTGAGTTTTACCTTTATCTTCCATGATAATTGTCTCACATTGCACTTCCTTGTTCTTGGCAGCCCCAGACAGGGTTTGCACCATTCTCTCTTCAAAGCGTTCGCTGCCAGCTTTGGTTTTGCAAATGTCAACGTAAATCTTATTCCGCTCCCTCAAAAACAAAGAAAACACTGTTTAGTAACTCTCTGAAAAACTTCTGCATTCAAATTCTCAGTGTCTTTGAACAGCAGAGGACACTCCGTTTCTTAAATTTATTGCTTGGATGTTTTTGGATTGCTAAATGTTGTTTCACTGTTTGTGTTTTTGTCAGCAGCTGTTTCTGACCTTTGTGATGACAGGAACAGCTTGTAAAGAGCAGGACCAGCAAAAATCCCTACCCCAACTACCTGTGAATTTTGGGGAAATTCAGAGGAGTTCAGAGATACATAGCTCTCTTCACTTGGGAGTGAATGGCAGAGCATCCAAGAGACAAAAAGGAAACTGCTCCATTTCTGTTTCCCCCAGCCCTCAGGTTCTGAAGGGATTGTCAGGGGGAATTGTGAACATTTTTTATTATTTTGGTTTTACTATTTGAGCAGCAGATGTGGGTCATACCCCACCCCTGCTGTGCTCAGGGAGAATCACTGTTCCTGTACAGCTGGCAATACTCTTTGTGCACTCCAGCAAAGCACTGTGAGGAGCTTCAGAGGAAGCCAAGACTTAGTATGTTTATCTCTTGATTAATAAATAATTAGCTGTAAAGCTACACACAAAGATCAATGCAGAGGTTTGTGATTTACTCTTTTCGTGAAAATTAAGTAATTCCTTATCAGACACTTCTTTTTCCCTTACCCCCTGTTTTTCCTAACCTGCCTTAATTTTCAAGTGAAAGACAGAGGGAATGTCATCAATGTGACAGAGTTGCAAGAAATTTAGGCTGCCTTGTCAAAGGGAGACCCAAGGCTTTGAACACAGATGAAATGGGGGCCAATTTATACCTACAGAACTCTCCCAGCATCTTCTGCTTCCACTGACACCATGACAGAGGGCATATCAAACATCCAGAGTGTGTCTGTCTCTGAGAGGTAAATATCCACTCTCTGATCCAGATCTGCCTCTGTCAATTCTTCTTCCATCTCTTCCTGTCCCACCTGCACAGCTGAAAAATGAGGTGAACAAGTGAGACCTTTTCTGCTCTGAATTTAAAAAAAGACAAAGTAATTCTTAAAGTATTGTAAGGCACCGACTTCCTTTGAAGTGCTGTGCTGACTCAGTGTCTCACAAATCCCAGTGCTCCAAAGGACAGTTTAAATCTATAATTATAGTGTCTGTTCTTTACCAGATAAGCTCAAAGTTGGGTCTTGTCCAGAGCCAGGTTCTGCTGTTCCATCTAGGCCAGACACGGTTGTTGATTTGTTTGAGATCCAAGTGCTGCTGCTTCCATGTGTCCTTCAGTGACAAGAAATAAGCAGAAATTGTCTCAAAAAAAAGAGATGTCTTTATTTTCAGGAGATACTTTGTATTTTTAAGTCATTTTTTGTCTATATTTGCTCCTGGTTGATATCCCAGCCTCTGGGATTATGCATTGTAACAACCAGCCTGGGAAACATGACAAAAAGATGGTCCTTAAAGAGCAATGTCTTGATCTTAAAAATCACAACTGCAATTATTTATTGCATTTTGATACAGTGATGTGGCTCATGATTTTTCATTTTAAACACAAATAGTTATTTACCTTCTTTTTGCATGAGTTAATTGAATTTGTCATTTGGATGCACATAATCACCCAGAGGTAACTGGCTTAAATTAGTAAAAGAGAGGATGTTAACAAGATTTTTATATTTTTAATAATTTAATATTTTAATTTATATATTTTACATTTTTGTAAAAAAGGTTGTCTGTACTTAATAAGTATTATCAACACAGATAAAATACTTGAAAGCAAAGTTTGCCTTGCCTGGGTACAGCAGTATTTGGGTCTGAGTGGAAGAGGGGATGGGGTGTCACATTCTTTCCATCTTCATCAAAAACCTGAAGAAATATTTAAATAATTAAGATAATTTCACTGAGTTCCCAAGGAACAGGGATGACACTTGTGAGGGGGTTTGCCTTCCTGCTTTCCTTCAGGGATCAGCTCTGATCAAAGTCACCTTTGACTGGGACTTCTCTGGAACCCTCTTTAATGGCCAGAAAAACCCATTTCTCCTTGGTCAACCTTCTTGGCTTTTTCAGCTCATTTATTCTCCAATGACCCCCAGGAGTGGCTGAACTGTTGAAGTCCAATTAAAAGTGCAGCCAAAGTAAGGAAATAATTATGCATCTTTTTAATTATAGCGTTCAAGGTATTTTATTGTAGAAAGGTGAGTCACATCTTTCAGTGCAGTTCCTGACCCAGCCTGAGTGCGGGAATAGAAAGAATTGAAAGCCATGGAGCTGTTAGAGCAGGTCTAGAAGAGGCCACAGAGCTGCTCCGAGGGCTGGAGCCCCTCTGCTCTGGAGCCAGGCTGGGATTGCTGGGAGTGTTCACCTGGAGAAGAGAAGGCTCCAGGGAGACCTGAGAGCCTCTTCCAGTGCCTAAAGGGGCTCCCAGAAAGCTGGAGAGACACTTGGGACAAGGGCCTGGAGAGACAGGACAAAGGGGAATGGCTTCCCACTGCCTGAGGGCAGGGTTAGATGGGATATTGGGAAGAAATTCTTCCCCGTGAGGATGGTGAGGAGCTGGGATGGAATTCCCAGAGAAGCTGTGGCTGTCCCATCCCTAGCCGTGTCCAAGGCCAGGTGTAGTGGAAGGTGTCCCCGCCCATGGCAGGGGGTGGAGCGGGATGAACTTTAGGTCACTCCCAGCCATTCCATGGTTTTGTGATCATTCCTGCAGGTTGGTTTTGGACAAGAACCATCATTCAGGAGGTGTCCCTGGCTCTCACCTGCGGGGGCCCCTGGATGCCCACAAGGGCCCCCCTGCGCACGGGCCGTCCCTCGAAGGCCACGGAGGTCCTGTGGGAGCTCCGCGCGGCGCAGGAGCCGCTCACGGTGCTGCTCCGTCTGGAGGGGACATGGACCCCCCCTGCTCCTGCTCCTGCTCCTGCTCCTGCTCCTGCTCCTGCTGCACCAGCCCTGGCCCTGCAACACTCACACAGGTTCCTCCTCAACCAGCACAACACTCAAAATAACACAACATCCTCAAGTTCCAGCAGTGCTTTAAAGGATTGAAAGGTTTAAATAGAAAGGATTGGTCAAAATATAGAGGATTATATTAAATACAAATGAATCAGATTATGAAATAGAAATGATTATTGAATCTGAAGGATTAAAAGGGTTATCACGTCATTGTTAACCCTACACAATTGGTTCAGCCCTTGTGAGACAGGACTTAATATTATAAAATATCATCAATGGTTTAAAGGATTGACACCATTTCTAATAAAGAATTTTTACAATTTATTTATTCTATTTTATTATTAGACTATTATGTATCACATATCAATTATTTTAAAGCATATAAACCATTTACAATTAAGTATTTTTACCATTTATTCATTACAATTTATTATATATAGTGTATTATATATTATCAATTATTTTAAAGATTTAAACCATTTTACAATAAGGTATTTTACCATTTATTCTAATTTATTATATCTTCTAAATTATTATATGTATCCTCTAGCGTATTATGTATTACCAACTATTTAAAAGGGTTTAAACAACTTAGAATAAAATATTCTTATTATTTATTATAATTTATTATGTATTATAATTTATTCTTTATTACATATTTTAATGTATTGTATATCTATGATTATCTATTCTAATTTATCCTATATTCCCGGTGATTTGAAGGCTCTGAGCCATTTTTAGCATTAATTAATGTTCGGATGTTTGGAAGGTTTAAAGCCCCTCGCGGTCTCACTCACGGCGGAGGCCGCGGCCCGGCGGGGCCCGGCATGGCGGCGTCCTCCGTTACCACGGCAACGCCGGCCAACACGCCGCGCGGGGATTGGCCGCCAGCACCGGCACCGCCCATAGGCGGGTGCGCGCGCGCGGGCCGCGCTGTCCCCGCTCCGCAGCCCCGGGACGGCCCCGGGTTCGGGTCCCGCCCCCGCCGGCACAGCGGGATCCGCACCGGGAGCCGCAGTGCCGGGGGGCTGTACCGCCCTGAGCCAGCGCAGACCCCCGCGGGTGCCGCTGTGAGCGCTGGGCATGCGGCTCCTCGCCCGTGCCTGACCCGCGCGGTTCGGGCGCGGCGGGGGCTCCCCGGGCCGGGGCGGTAACAGCCCAGGGCGCGGTGTCCGCGCTGTGACAGCCATGCCCGCAGAGCCCGGCCCCGCACCCGCCCGGGCACAGCGCTGAGCCGGGCAGGTGAGGCACCGCGGGCTGCGGGGGGGCGCAAGGAACGGGACCAGACCGCCGCATTTGGGGTGGGTTGCCTTTTTTGGGGGGTGTTTTTTCTGGTTTTTTGGGTGTTTTTTTAACCTCTTCTGTTCTTGTGCCACCCAAGAGCGTCACGCACGGCAGGAGCCCCCGTTCACTGCACGGCCGATGAGACCCGCTCGACCCCTCTGCGGCTCCGCGCGTGAGTACGGCGGGGGGGCCGGGGGGAGGGAGCGGCACCGGGACCGACCCTGGGGCGGCGGTGCGGGAGCGGGAGCGGTAGCCGGTGCGGCGGAGTCCGTGGGGCGGGGCCGGGCCGGGCCTCAGCGCCGGAGGGGCGCGGTCTGTGCCTGGAGTGACAGGCGGGGGCGTGGCCTGTGCATTGAGCTCTGCTGCCGGGGCGTGGTCTGTGCATTGAATGGCACCTAAGGGGGCGTGGCCTGTGCGCCGAGTGACAGATAAGGGGTGGGGCGTGAGAGACCGCGCCGGGCTGCGCTTCAAAGCGGAGGGGGCGTGGCCTTGCGATTGAGTGACAGGAGAGGGGGTGTGGCCCTGCCATTTGAGTGACGTGAGGGCGGGCGCAGCCTGCACCCGTAAGCTGTGAGGGGGCGTGGCCTGCGCCCTGAGTGACAGGCAGATCCCGCATCCTGACTAACAAGCAGGGGGCGTGGCCTTGTGCTCCGAGTGACGGGCGGGGCCGTGACCCGCACCTTGAGTGACAGATCCTGAGGCGCGGCCTGTGCTTTGAGTGACAGTAAAGGGGGTGGGGGCTCGGCCCCAATTCACAGGCCTGGCTTGGTCTTTGAGTGACAGGCTGATGGAGGCGTGGCCTTGCGCCCTGAGTGGCAGGCGAGGGGGGGCGCGGTCTTGTGCTCTGAGTGACAAATGTGGGGGCGCGGCCTTGCTCTTTGAGTGACGGGCAATGAGTGGGGCCTGGACACTGATTAACATGTAAGGGGTGTGGCCTAAGCCCTGAATGGCAGGCGTGACCTGCGCCCTGAGTAACCACCGGTGACTTGGCCAGCCCGCTGAGCGACAGGCGAGAGCGCGACCGACACCCCGAGCGTGACAAGCGGGACCCGCTCCCTTTCAAGCTCGGGAGGGGGCGTGGCCTTTCCCCCTCAACGCCTGGCTGCGGGGGGGGGCGTGGCCCGCGCCGGGATTGACGCGCCACCGGTGGTGGGGGGCGTGGTCTTCGCCGTGATTGACAGCCGCGCTGCGCGGTGACGTCGTGCGCTGCGCGGCCCCGCCCCCTCCCGCCGCCGCCGCCGCCGCCGCTCCCGGAGCCGCTCCCGGAGCCGCTCCCGCCCCGCTTTCCCTCCCCCCCTCCCTCCCCAACCAACCCTCCCCCTTCCCGGGACCGACGGCGGCTCCTCCCGGCGATGTGACCCCTTCCCCGCGCCCACAGCGACCATGGCCGAGGTGAGACCGTCAAGGGGGGGGGGGGGGCGCACGGGGAACTTGTTGCGCGGGGCCGCAAGTTTGTTGCGGGGAGCGGAGGCCCGCGAGCACCGGAGGTCCCGCCCGCTCTTCCCTCACCCTTCAGGGGCCTTCAGCCCCCGGGACGGCCCCGTTCGGGGCCGTCCCGGGGGCTGAAGGCCCCTGAAGGGTGGGGAGAGGGCGGGCGGGCCCCAGCGCGGCGCCTCCCCGCTTTTTGTAGCACCGCGTCTATTTATTTGCTTCAAATATCTTTTTTTTTCAGTCGTTAGGACAAAGGGGGGTTTGGTTCAGAGGTAGGGCAGGGGTCCCGCGAGGGGAAGAGCCTTCTCCTGGGAAACGCAGGGTTTCCGAGGAATTATCTGGGGGTAATCAGTTGTGTTCTGTCAGTGGGGGTGGAATAAAATAGCGAAGGGGTAACAATGGGAGAATTAAAAAAAACCAAACCAAAACAAAAACACACCGGGTGGTTTTGTTTTTTTTTTGAAGTGTGGAGTCGTTGGCGGGGTGGGTTTTGTCCATCCCGGTGGGGTCTGGGGGAGCAACTCCTTCCTCTGCTCAGGAGGAGAGTCGGGACAGATGGATGGATGTTCCATTAAGTTTTCTTCGAATGAGCCCCAGGTTCCTATCTCTTGGCACTGGAAATGCTTAGTTGAGAAGTATCTGTTGGGAAAGTGAAACCTGTGGGACAGGCATCACTTCCAGGGGAAGTTGGAACTGTCGGGATTAGGATATTTTATACATGCGGCTTCTTCCCTTGGAATTCCTGAATAAACATGGGTTTTCCCTTAAATTATTCGATCTTTTCCTCCCAAATGAGAACTGTGATGGAGCATTCTTCCTAATGCTGAGACAACATGTCCTGAGCTAATCTTAGGAGTTCAAAGAACCTGCCTGTTTGGTTTTTTTATCTTGAGAAGGAGAGAACCACAGCTCTGATCCCAAAAAATGTGGATATGAAAGTCCTCCCATCTCTAGAGCTGGAGAGGCAGTGGGGCCTTTGCTCTGGGCATCACAGGATTCAGGATTTGTCTCTCACAGAATTCAGGGGGTTTTGTCTTGAGTTTCACCAACTGCCTGGAAGTTTTGTCAATTTTTTGTTAATTAACCCCCAAATCCTGTGATCTGAACCCCAACATCCTCTCAGTGCTGTGTCCTGGAGGACTGAGCCTGTTGCTGATGCTGAGGAACTTCCTATTCCTTGTCACGTCCTCGGCACTCCGAGGGCTGGGGAAGGTTGTGCTGCCCAGAGCAACAAAAACCCACTGGGATGTGGAGACTGGGTTTTCCCTTCATGGATTTTTCAGCTGCTGGGGCCTTTATTACATTGGTCTTGATATTTGGCTAAGAAAGGAAAAGGGTTTTCTTCATCTTTACCATTTTGATGGTGAATTCTTTGTGCTGTTTTGGTGTCTTTATTTGAGTAGAAGGAATAGGAGGAGCAGAAAGGGCTGGGAGAGCTTGGATCCACCTGAGAGATGTTTGGTCCACCTGTGGGTGAGTTCAGGAGCACCTGGTGTTCATTCCCAGTTGAGTTGTGCAGGGAACTGTTGTGTCTGGATTAAGAAACAAACAGAATTTTAAAAATTAATACTTTCAGTGATTTAAACCAGGAGAAATGTCCTGAATATGGTTTGTGTCCCTGCCCATGGCAGGGGGTTGGAACTGGATGGTCTTTCAAGTCCCTTCCAAGCCAAATCACTCCAGCATTCTATGAATTTAGGGAATATACAGGGACTAGGGTGGGAATCCTCCTTAGCGTGGCATTTCCTCATAGCTCTGGTATCAGCCTAAAGGAACTGAGGGTGATGAAAATGTGGGTGGAAAGGCTGTGAGGTCTGAGACTGCTGTTGTGCCTCTTGCCCTCTTCCCCATCCTTCCCTCCCCAGTGGAAAATTGTGTGTCGGTTCTGAAGGAATGCACAGGAGCTCATCCCTCAGGCAGGAATGATCCTAAAATGTTGTGTTCTAGAGAATCAGCTCCAGATCTAAACCTCAAAGCCCAGTGTAACTATGAAACTTGTTGGGTTGGACAGGAAGGCTCTTCAGAAAACAGCACCCAGCATGGTTAGTGAGAGAATGAGTCCAGAAAGTGAAACTAAAATGACAAAAAATGCTGCTTCACTTTTGCAAAGCAATTTGAATACAGGACAGACAGGAAAAAAAAAAAAGCTTTTGAATATATATTAAACAGGGTTTAGGTTTGGGATTAATAACCTGTGTTAGGGTTCTTTTTACATGTTCACATGATTCCTTGTATTCCAACATGTTAGAAGTTTGTTGCAGGCGTAAACCAGAAAGAAAACACCTCTAACTTAAGATCAGCTGAAGCTTTGTGGCTGTTACAATATCCTGCATTAAGCTGCTTACTGACTGTTTGTGGTGGAGGAAATGCTGATACACAAATTTTCTCCAAATACAAGTATTTTAATGCCTCCTGAGAAGAAAAGATTGGGACTGAAAAGCTTGATTAGCAGCTGAAAGAGAATGGTTTTGTTTATTCAGCCATTATAATGTTTGAATAAAATGTAAGTGAGAGAATGAAATCTTCCGATCCCAAAACTGGAGGAGCTGGGCTTGGACTTTTGTGTTGAAAAGAGGCAGCTCAATCAACACCTACTGCAATTTCCAGAAATGCCAAATTCCTGCTCTTGTTCCAGATAGGATGCACGTTTACAGGGATGCTACAGGATACTGAACAGGGAAAAACAAGGGAAAATGACAAAGGTTCGGGTTCGGTTTTGATTTTTTTCCTAATTCACTGAAGAATAGAAGTACCAGGGCTGCTGTGTGGGGAAGAGGGTGATTGTGTGTGGTCAGAGGTGGGTTGGGAACATTGGGAACAAAATATCCCCAATTTTTGATTTGCATAGTTGGCTTCTAACTGGCTTAATTATGGGTTGGAGTGGTCTGACAATTCCTGGCTGCTCCGGGGGGAGATCCTGCTCTTCCTGCTGCTTTTGAATGGATGCCCCTGAACTTCTCCTGTGGGTTGATCCATCTCACTGGCTTAGAAAGAACCTAAAAGCTTCCTGCAGGGCAGGTGTGAGCTGATGGAAAGATACTACAGGGACTAGACCCGGAGTGGGGATGCTCTGGGGTGGCAGATCCTTAGGAGGCTCAGGGGGGACCTTTCCTCTCTCTGCAACCCCCTGACAGGAGGGTGGAGCCAGGTGGGAGTCAGGCTCTGCTCCCAGGGGACAAGGGACAGGGCGAGAGGAAATGGCCTCAAGCTGTGCCAGGGGAGGTTCAGGTTGGATATTGCCCAGGGCAGTGGTGGAATTTCCACCCTGGAGGGATTTAAAAGCCATGTGAATGTGGCCCTTGGGGACATGGGTCAGTGGTGGCCTTGGCAGTGCTGGGGAATGGTTGGACTTGGTGGTCTGGGAGGGCTTTTCTGACCTCAACCATTTCATGAATCTCTTCATGTTGCTGGACCATTTGTGTCTCCCAGATCTCGACCAGCTCTTTGTGTTTCTCACCCATCACTGAGGTTATTCAGTTTTCTGACCCGCTGGAATAAGAACTTAATTTTTTTCTTTTTCAGAGAGAATTTGTGTGGGGCAAGTATGGGAAGCGGCAGGAGCTGCTTGTCCTGGAGCGGGACCACTCCTCTTGTCGTGTCAGTGGACGATTAAACTGTCCAGCCTAATTTCTTTGAAGGCACTTTAGTGTTGTTTGAGTTTCTGAAAGTTTAGTTGCTTTTGACCAAAGAATCAGTTTATTAACATCGTGTGACAGTGCTTTAATAAGTCATCTTTAAATTCCTATTGTGTGGAAAAATTTTCCCTTTTTCTCAGTGCTGTGCTTCTTTCAGTTGAAGAGTTTTAGACTTTATGGAAATAGAATACAGTTACATTCACATTTTGAAACAGCTTCAGGACAGAATGTTGAAGAAATACGTGATGTAATAACCATTCTGAGTAACCTTTTTTACATTTTTAATATTTGTGTTTTTACTAAGCTTGACTATTACTTTAAATGAATCTGCATAAAGCTGTAGTAGGAAGCAGTAGTAAAGTTCACACAGTCACTAATGTGGTTGCAAATTGAGGTGTTTGAACAGTCAGGGGAGTCAGAGCTTTTGAGTAACACCTGGATACAAAACAAGGTGAAAACAGATTAAATTCAGCTTTCCTACTGACTGATCTAAACCATGATTAAAGTTGGTGATTCACATCAGTCTGTTCTTTGAGAACAATTATATTTTTTCTTGTTTGATCTTCATGTAGCTAATTGTCTTTTTTGTGTCATTCTGGAGCAGTGTTTGTAGAATGCTTTACAGAGATATTTGTGAATATAATGTACATCTGGGAATTCAGTTTTTTCACTTCCTTGGTGAGGGAATAAACCTCAAAGTGGTTGGTTTTAGCCACTGTTTGTATTCCTGCAGTTTTAATATGAGGGAAGGGAAAGCACAAGGGAATGGCAGGGAAAACAATGGGATTCTGCATTTCTAATCTGCAAAAAGAGGGTGGCCCTGGGTTTTTTTGTCATAATAAATGAGGTTTGTGGACATTTTTTGCATGTGATAAAATCTTGATGTTTGTGGGTTTACAGCTCAGGACTTAAAGTTCTTCCTAACCCAAGGATTGAGGCAGACAGTGGAATTGTTGTAAAGTTCCATTTCTTCCTGAGCTTTTTCCTGGCCAGAAGCTCCAAGTTGTATTAATATTTTTCCCTTCTAATCCATTCACATCACAAACTATCCCTGAGAATGTTTTCTTGTGGTGCTTGGCATCTGACTGTAGGTGGTTTCATCTGAAATCCTATGGCAGGATACGATCATTCCATAGACTCTCAATTTTCCTTAGTAAGATATCTTAGATTATTACAAGAAGTCGAGACTGGTACTGTATTTTGTCATGGAAATGGGCATTAAATAATTAGAAAATGTTTATTTGAAGTGCATGCTTCATGTAAGACAGGGATGGTGTGTTCTGGTGGGCTGTTGTGGTTGTATTCCCTAATACTCCTTGGAATGGGAAGTTCTCTAGGGAATGTCATGTCCTGTCAACCAGGGCATCCCCTGATACACCTGCCTCCATCCAGCAGCTTCCTTTAGCCTGGAGCATCTCCTGAGGACTCAATCCTTTAGGAAAATCCCTGCACATTGGTTATTGGGATACAATTGGTGGGTGGGTCCTGGTTCCAGCCATCGCCTCTGCTCAGAGCAGAGATTGGTTTCCACTTTATTTTACAGAAGTCAGTGTGTGATTTCAGCAGTGTGGTCATGAGGTGTTGGACAGAAGCTCCTTTCACCACCCTGAACTTTGCTGTCCCTTCCTCGGACTTGGAACCCCAAGAACTACAGCTCCAGCTGCTCTGCAGGACTTCACATTTTTGTGCTCAGCTTGGGAGTGAGTGTTCAGGCTGGGATGGCCCTGATCCGCTGATCCCTGGGCGGGGATCGGCTGCTGCCCTGATGCTCCTCTGTCCTTGTCCTGCCCTGTTGTCCCCACTGGAGATGTCAGAGCCCCTCCCAGGGCCTAAAGGGGCTCCAAGAGAGCTGGAGAGGGACTTGAGACAAGGACACAGAGTGACAGGGCAAGGAGGAATGGCCTCCCACTCCCAGAGGGCAGGGTTGGATGGGATAGTGGGAAGGAATTGTTGGCTGTGAGGGTGCTGAGGCCCTGGCACAGATTGCCCAGAGAAGCTGTGGCTGCCTCATCCCTGGGAGTGTCCCAAGGCCAGGTTGGACGGGGCTTGGAGCAACCTGGGCTAGTGGAAGGTGTCCCTGCCCATGGCAGGAGGTGGGACTGGGTGATCTTTGAGGTCCTTCCCAATGCAAACCATTCCATGATTTTCAGGGTACTATTTCCTCTTGCTGGAGGCTGCTCTCACAGCAGGTTTGGCAGAGAGTAAAATGTGACATTGTCACTCTTGGAAGCCTGTAAATCCATACAGATTTGGATGTACCTTTATAGTGTGATAACCCCTGACAGTGGTGTGAAGCAGATAACAGGCTGAAAAAACAAACACTCCGGAAAGATTCATCACCCTTCAACCTCTGCCTTCTCCTGAAGCACTGCTGCTTTTTTTCTTGACTTTTTTAAAAATTGCAATGCTACTTTTGTTAGTGTTGCAGCTGAAACATCTTCCTTTTTAGGGCTCCTCATTACAATGTTGACGTCCCCAGGGGATACAGTGTCTTAACTGGCAACACTAAGTTTAAAAGGCTACTTAAGAGAGCCATGATGTGTAGGGGATGTCAGAAAGATGCACAAAACCAATATCCCTTCTGAAATACTCTGCATAGTCTGCTTCCTGACTTTTCCTGATGAAGGGATTTAAGTAGATTGGTGCAGGACTGAGTCAGTTGCATTAAAACCTGGCCTGTGGTTCTTGCCAGCTGGGCCCTCTGGAACTGGTCCTGCAGCTTCTCCACAAACACCAACACTGCTGGATTTTAGGTTTGGTTGGTTGGGGTTTTTTTAATTCACAGAATCCCAGAATGGTTTGGGTTGGAGGGGATCTCAGAGCTTGTTCCAACCCCCGCCATGGGCAGGGACACCTTCCACTGTCCCAGATTGCTCCAAGCCTCGTCCAGCCTGGCCATGGACACTTCTAGGGATAGGGCAGCCACAGCTTCTCTGGGCAACCTGTGCCAGGGCCTCTCCACACTCAGCCAAGAATTCCTTCCCAATATCCCAACTAGCCCTGCCCTCAGAGTGGGAAGTCATTCCCCCTTTTCCTGTCACTCTGTGTCCTTGTCCCAAGTCCCTCTCTAGCTCTTTTGGGGCCCCTTTAGGCACAGGAAGGGACCCTAAGTTGTCCCTGGAGCCTTCTCCAGATTGAACAATCCCAGCTCTCTCAAAAATCTCAAAACTCAGCATTATGAGATAATTTGGGGTGGAAGGGAGCTCAGGAGTTCTCTGATCCAATGTTCTGCTCACAGCAGTGTGTGTGCTCTGAGGTCTCCCTGGCTTGCTGATGGCTGTCTCCAGTCTGGTCTTGAAAACTTCCAAGGAAAGAGGTTGAGAAAAAGTTGTCTTTATAGAGGAATCAAGTCTCGGAAAGAGATGGCCAAGCCAGGGGACCTTTTCTGAGGTGGCAGTTTCAAGGCTTAGATGTACATGTACACCAAGGGATCTGTGAGTTCAAATGTTGCACTTGATCCTTGTGTTCTGGAAGTACAAGAGTTTTCTCAATCAAACTAAATCAAACTAAAAAAGTAAAATTGTGTGTATATGAAGGCTTCCATTTCAGGGATGTCCCTGCAGTTTGGGCTCTAGAAGTGTTCGCATGTAGAACTGTTAAATGAGAACCAACAGTATTTTTCTTTTTTTCTTACTTCAATATGTTGCTATTTTCTTCATGAGGTAAAAGTGTGGCTTTTCCATTTTCTAACACAAGCTAATTTGATATACAAATCAAATATATATTGATTATATTGAGAGAGGGAACAGGCTTTCCACTGGATGTACCTGGTTATGGAAAGGGACACGTTCCCTCTTGAGCAAAGGATGCTGTTCCCGACTTAAACCAGTCCTTTTCTCCAGGCTATCATTTAGCTCAGATCAAGAGAGTTTATTAACTTTGGAGTATTTTCCTGTCACACAGTTCAAAAGACCTGAGCAAATTGATGGGTTTGTCAGACATATTGCTGTGAATATAGAGAGAATTTAATCCAAGTTTTTAACTGTTTTCTGTAACAGTTAGAGAGCTGTTAAAGATAACTGAGTCCATGTGAACAGGATGTATATTTGTTGTGTAGATACTGCTGATTTTAGAATGTTTCATTATTACTTGATTATATTAAACAGTGTGAAAGATGGTAGCAAAGACTACAGTAATTTTGTGGGTAGAAGTGAAAGTTTGTAGTGTCCTGTCAGTCCTGTTTGGGTGGTTTTGCTATAGGAGAAATGCGAAGAGAGAAAACTCTGTGCATTCCTTCCACAGTTTGGAGTATCCCATTCCAGTCCAAGTACCTCTGAATTGCTGGAATAAAACCTGGACATCTCCTGCCAGCATCCAGCACTGGGCATTCATTGCCTGGAATAAACTGTGCACAACTGATGTCTCCTGAAGGCTGCTTGCATTAAATAAACTGTCACAATGCCGGTTTGCTGTTATGGTTTACCTTCCACCACAACTGATGGTAATCCAGACACATCCCAAAGTCCAGGGGGTTTTTATTGTCAGAGTAACACTGTGGACGATTCCATGTCTGACACATGTCTGCTGCATTCACCACTTGGCAGTCAAAAGTGTCTGGCCAACTTCAGTCTCATATATTCCCATATCCACGTGCTGGTGGATGTATTGGATAGGATCTTTTGGCTGGTTCTTGCTGCAAGTGTCTCTAAGCTTCTGAAAACATGTACTCAGCCTGCCTTTCCTGAGACTCCTAAAAATACACATGGAATAAAAACAGTGACGTTCTTTTAGTGCTGATGTTTCATGGCTCAGTGTCTTTTCTTCTTCTCTTTACCATGAGGTGTGTTTTGTTCAAACCTCAGAGCTGGTACCTCCTTCTTGCTGCTCAGATGGAGCTTTAACGAATGTGCTCCTTGGTGTATCAGGACTCCTTCGTCACTTGAGTTTTTCCTCGTTGTCTGTGGATTAGCAGTTCATGGATGTTTTCTTCATTCTTTTGAACCCACAACAGAGATTCACTGTTACCTTTTCTGATGGTACAATGCATAGAAAACTGGAGTGTATCAGCCTGTATATTGTCAGTATCCTATAGTTTTTCTCTCTTGGGCCTTGGATACCATTATCCATTGATAGGTAGCAGCTCTTTGTTCCCATGAGTGCCCTTGAGGCAAAACACTGCTTTGTGCTGCTCTCTGAGTGGCTGCAGCTGAAAATGAAAAGCCACTGAAGTACTTCAAAAGGGATGTCCTTTTCACAGGATCTCCTGTTCCATGCCATGCCATAGCTTAGGAATTAGGACCTGCTGATGCCGGTGAAGCCATATGATCTTTAACCACTGCCAGGAAATATTCATAATCAAATGCCCCCAAAGCCATCTGTCTTACCCTGGCCAGAGTCACCATCACTTGGAGGCATGAAATAGGACTGATTCATCCAGCCTTGCAGGAATTGCCTTGCAACAACTCTTAATCAGAGGGTGCACTTTCCCCTTCTGTGTGATGCTGACAGACTGTCACTGAAGAGTTTTCCAGGCCTCCCACCATGTTCAGCTCCAGGCTCATGCTGGGGACTGTTTGCAGCACGTCTGACGATCACAGAGGCCCTGGATAAAGTCCTTGGGCTCATGGATAGGGCAGAAAAGCGGTGTCAATCATCTCTGAGATGGGGCTGCTGAACCAGCACGTGCTGCAGCTTCCTGTTGGCTGGGCCTGGCACGAGTGGCAGAGACATGGAGTGGTGGGAAGAGGTCAGGACTACTTTTGGCAGCAGCTGGTCATTAATGCACATGGGTTGCAATGGGACACTGTATATACCTAGAAATAGAAGGAAGAAGTGATTGGCGGTGCATTACACAGACTGGAAACATATAATGCAGAGAGAACAATCCACAGATGAGGCAGATGTGGTCAGCAAAGCTTGGGAGAAAGGAATAGTGCCTGAGGCTGCTCTCCCCAAAACTCCCCGTGGAGTCTGTGGCAAAGAACTGACTAGGACCTCTCAAGGGATGGAAATGATGTTTCTGCAGGTGGCTGGATTTTTGCAGATTTCCTGGTTTGGCATTTGTGTGTATTTCCTCCTATAGGCTGGGATTGTACTGGTTCTATGTTCTGGAGTTATTCAAGTCCCTTAGCAGCATTTCAGGCTATAGGGAAGATTGTTTCCTTCTTTAGCTGTCAGGCCTTATCTGTGCCGTTCCAGAATACTGGGAGCTGAACTTCCTTCCTTCAAGTGTGCTTGACTTTTCTGAGATCTTTTCATGCCCCAGTGTGGTTTTTGTCCCCTCTCAGCAGGGAAATCCTTTATTTTTCTCAACTCCATTGCAATCTATATTGGAGCATTTTAGTTCCAGAAGTGTTGGAATTGGAAGGGAAATCTGGAGATCATCCAGACCAAGCCCTGGCTTAGGGCTGGCTCAGCAAGAGCAGGTTCCCAGTGTCTGTACACCTTCAGTGCAGACACCACAGCCTTTGGGGGCAGCACATTCCCAGATTTCACCTCTTTTACAGGGAAAAAAGCTTTCCTTTGTGTTTAAACATATTCCAGTTTGTTCCCACTGACTCCTGTCACAGGATGCCATTGAGAAGTGACTGCCTCAGTCTTCTGTTCACCCTTCCGTCAGAGATTTATGCACATGGATCTGATCCTCCTGAGCCATCTCTTCTCCAGGCTGAACATCCCAGGTTCTCCCAACCTCCCACCTCTTTGGAATCCCCTCTACATGAGGCTCATGGGCCAAGACCTTCTCCAGCTCTTGTTGGCAAGTGCTGAATTGTGGCCGAAAGAAAAGCTGTGCTTTTGAGGTTGCATTTTGGAGTCATGGCTCCCTGAACTCCTGTTATCCCTGGTTTATATGCTATTGTTGCTTCTCTTTCTTTCCCTTCCCGTCCCAATGGACTGCAGCCCTTTCCATGAAGAAAAGGGAAGGATCTTTATGATTTCCTTCCTTGCCTGGCAATATTGAATTTATTTGCTTTTCCACCTGTGATTGCTGCAGTAAATACACTAAAGCTTTGTTAACTTGCACTAATAAACGTGTATTACATATTTCAAATCACCCAGTTTTGCAGGTTTATCAAACAAAACACACCAAATAGAGATCAGTCCTTGCTGGTTGATCTCGATATTCAGCTCAGTATGTGCAGGAATACTGGACTCTGGAACTTGTTAGCATAATCTTTGCAAATAAAGACTTTTGGATGTAGTGATTTTGCAAAACTTCCTCTGGCATTGTGCAATATTTTGCAAAAATGTTTTTAGTTCTTACTTCATGTAAGTTTGTCCAGGGAGACCTTAGAGTCCCTTCCAGTGCCTAGAGGGGGGCTCCAAGAGAGCTGGAGAGGCACTTGGGACAAGGGCCTGCAGGGATGGCTTCCCACTGCCAAAGGGAAGGGTTAGAAGGAATATTGGAAAGGAATTCTTCCCTGTAAGGGTGGTGAGGGGCTGGGATGGAATTCCCAAAGAAGCTGTGGCTGCCCCATCCCTGGAAGTGTCCAAGGCCAGGTTGGATGGGGGTTGGAGCAACCTGGGCTAGTGGAAGGTGTCCCTGCCCATGGCAGGGGGTGAGACTGGATGATCCTTAAGGCCCCTCCCAACCTAAACCATTCCATGATGTGATCCTATAATTCAGTATTGTCCAGATATGATTTCCCTTGGCTTTTTTTGTGCCTTTTAAAGCTAATCCTGCCTTAGACACCATTTCTCCAAGTCAGCAAGGATGCTCCTCAAAAACGAAAAACATACTTAGATGTTAATAAATGTGGGAAAATCCACCTGTGGTGGCTCCCCCTGAAGTCAGGGGATATATTCCATATTTTCCTCAGGCCCTACGGTGTTAGGAGACACAGGGAAATACATTTTGAGGTTCTGCAGCTCCGAAGGAAAAAGTCTGTTTTCCTAACTCAGAAAACCCCATTTTGCTTGGTCTGTGCCTGAAAAGAGTTGAAACATTTGATTGAATTATCAAGACAAATGAGGTTTGAATGCCTGGCATGCAAATGTCATCCCAGGAGCTTAAAGATTGGCAAAGGTGTAACCAAGGGAAAGCAGAATGTTGTTTGTTCACATTATAAATATAAGGTTATCAAATGTGCTGGGCCAGAGGGCGACTCTGTTACGTGGGTGATTGGGGAAGTCTCATTTTCTTCCTATATCTCAAAAAATATATTAGTTTTGTAGCCTGTGTCCATATTAATTTGTTATAAATGTACTCAGGAAGAAAGTCTGGCTTGTAAAATATTTTTTTTCCTATTTGTTTGGTTTGGGGTGGGTTCTTTGGGGATTTTGTTTTCTTTTGGTGGGTGGGTTTTGTGGGGGATTTATTGATTTTTTTTGTTGTTGTTTGTTTTGGTTGGTTGGTTGGTTTGGAGGTTTTTGATTTGTGTGTGTGTGTGGTTTTTTGTTTTCTGTGTTTTATTTTGTTTTGTTTGGAGTTTTTTTGGTTGTTTTTTTTCCTCACAGCTGCGTCAGAGATTTAAGATTAAATTGCTTTTCTCTTTGTCCCCTGAGGAATTCTCAGTGACTTGGGATTACCTTTAAAAAGTGTGGCCCTGTATTGAAATAGAACAGGGAATTTGTGTTCAGCTTAAAATGGGAAGAATAATTTCTCTTCAACGGTGCCTCGCTGGCCATGTAATCTGGGATGTACCTGGGGTATATTTGGGATATCCCTTCCAATCTGAGACATAGCTAGGTTGTGGAAAGGGATTTAGTTCCTGGAGTTAGAACAGAGCTGGATCTTTAAGTTACAATTTGCCTTGATGCTTTATTTATCAGTATTTTTTTTATAATGACTTGCTTCATATCAGCTGAATTATTGGCTTGACTTTGTACAAATTAGCAAAAATAATTTCCTTTCTTTTCTTTTTTAGCCTTCTGTTGAGTCTTCAAGCCCAGGTAAATATTTTTTATGATTTCCAAGGTTTTATTGGCATCCTACTAGTGGAAAAGCTTTCCAGGAGCTACTTTAGCTGGACTGGTGTTATCTCTTGAGCTTTTATTTCTTTCAGAGAAATAATGAATTGCTTTTTAGTTAAACCTTGTAGTCACACGCTTAGTGTGAATGCAGGCTTTGGAAAATGAAATTTGAATTGTCCAAGGACACAAGTGGAATAATATGAGCAGGGTTGGAATTAAAACTCAGGTATTGCGGAAGGACATCTACCAAACCATTCATCCATCCATTTCTTTTTCATTGTCACAAGATATAACCAGAACTCTCTACAAAGAACTGTGAAAAATAAAGGCATGGGGGAAAATAACTCAGAAATAAAATCTGCATAACTCTGAAGCTTGTTTAATGTAAATTTTGGAAAAGTCATTAGTCTGTCTTTGTAGTTGTAAACAAAGAGGCTTCCAAAGAATAAAAGGAGTGACTGCCAGGAGTTTGTATTTTATGAGTATTTCTGCTCCCAGTACAACTTGATTTAGGCAGGTTTATGATTATTTAAGAGTAAAGTGTTCAAAATCTGAACTTTTTCCAGACATTTAACTAGGGCCTGATGTCCAGGGATAGGGAATTGGGAGATCTGGCTAGTTAAACCTTCTCCTGCTTCTTTCTGCCAGGATCTCTCCCTATCCAAAGCTTTCCCTGAATAATAAGCCTACCTTTCCCTAACGTAAAGGATCGAGGCAAGAGATTTGAATTTCTGAGTATAATCTACGCATTAAAATGTCATCAAAATAATAAAAATAAATTAAACTTGGTGAGGCCATGCTGTAACTAAAAACACTGTTTAAAATGTTTCCCATCAGGAGGTTCAGCAACATCTGATGACCATGAGTTTGACCCATCAGCTGATATGCTGGTGCATGACTTTGATGATGAACGGACATTAGAAGAGGAGGAAATGATGGAAGGAGAGACAAACATCAGATCTGAAATAGAGGATCTTAACAGGGTAGGTGGCCTTAAGTAGTTCTAAAGCAGAAGCACAGCCTCACACAAAACATCTGCAGGGGTTTAGCCCATATATTTGGGATTTTAAAAAATGGTCACCCCGAAACCATTAATAGGTAAATAATAGAGAGGAGGGGGGAAAGGGGCTGAACTAAATGTCTCAAAAATTGGGGAAAAGGAACCATTACATAAATAGTTTTTATATATATATGCATATACACATATATATGCGTATACATATATATATAAAATAAATGATAAACATATTTTAGATATAAATACTTAATATAGAGATACTATATATAATATACATATACTGTGTATATTATATGTGCATTTTAGATAATTTTCATATATACAATACACACATACTGGTACAAAAATACTTTGTATATGACAAATAAAATACGTATTTTTATATGGAGATACTTAATATACATATGGTATGTATATTATATATACTATGTATAATGTATATACATTTTATATGTATAATATACACATACTGGTACGTGAATACTTTTTAATTTATAAAATAAATACTTAATAAACATAATTTTATATATTGTACATATACTGTGTAATATATATATACATTTTAGATCTATATAATATACAGATGCTGGTACACTAATATGTTAAATATATAAAATAAATACTTAACATACATATTTTTATATAGAAATACTTAATAAACATATGCTATGTATATAACACATATACTGTGTATAATGTATATAGATTTTAGATATATATTACATGTATAATGTACATATACCAATTCATAAATACTTAATGCTGGTACATAAATACTTAATACTGGCGCATAAATACATAAATACTTAATAAATGCATAAAGCCATTCTTCTTTAGTTTCTTTTTCCTGATTTTTATGGTATAGGTTTTGCATTTTAGAGATTTGCATTTTGAGTTAATATAAGTTAAAATATCCTCTGACTAGACTTGTATATTCCACCTGATTAGGGCAAGTTATTATTTTATAACCTATATATACCTATATGTAAAAAACCCACAAACCTCATAACTTCGCTTATCTTTTGAATTTTTATACAAATATCTATATAATAATACAGTGGAGCATATAGGAATATCATCATTTTCAAGGAAGATGCAGAGAAAATTATGTATAAACTCTATTTAACCAAAGTGATTATGCCCTTATGACTTTAAATTAATTTTGTGCATTTAATCTATATTTCCAGTGTAAATGATAATTTGTTTCTGGTAATTCCAGGTTATGCTGTCACTTTTGTATTGTCTTCAATTATTTCTCAGGCAGGAATAATATCCTTAAATTACCAAGTAGGTTTATTATAAATGCAGAGTAATTTAGGTACTGTCTGTGGCCTCGTTGTCTGCAAAGGCCTCCAGAACAGCTCATTAATGATTCACAAATGCATATTCAATGTACAAATCCTATTTAGCATAAGTGATTATGCCAACATGACTTTAAATTAATTAGTGCACTTAATCTATATTTCCAGTGTAAGTGATGATTTCTTTCTGGTAATTTCCGGGTTGATATTAAATGGTAAACATAAAGCTAAGTAAATAGTTGGTTAATCTAAATATGCTTCATCAAGACTAAACGAGAAATAGAGCTCCACATGTGTGTCATGTGGATTTTAAGTTGAAAATATGGCTTTTCTCGTGTCATATTTTGTGTAATTCTATCACCACATTACAACTCTTCAGTTTATCCCCTCATATCCAGTGGTTACCTCTACTTGTGGGATAGCGGGTTTATACATATATATATATATATATAATTTTACCTTTTTTAAGTCATGGGTGACAGGCCATCTGAATCTCAAAACTATTGTCGGGACAGGTGCTATTCTGTCACTTTCCCCCAGATTTACTTGTATTATTTCAGATTTTCCCAAGCTGGGAATGTCCCTGACTGAGCAGTTCAGTTGGGTTTTGCACTTTTTTGAACGTTATTGGTTTCACTTCTGATTGTCATAAAAATTCCCCTTCCCCTGAGGGTCAGGATCTTTCCTACTCGTGGGCTTAAGCTCTGGTGCATCTTCAGTGTGTTGGTCCTTGAGGAGCCAGGCTGGGAGAGCTGGGGGTGTTCACCTGGAGAAGAGAAGGCTCCAGGGACAACCTAGAGACCCTTCCAGTGCCTGAAGGGGCTCCCAGAGAGGTGGAGAGGGACCTGGGACAAGAAATGGGACAGGACAAGGGGAAATGGTATTAAACTGAAAGAGGATGGAGTTAGATGGGATATTGGGAAGGAATTCCTGGCTGTGAGGGTGGTGAGGGGCTGGAATGGAATTCCCAGAGAAGCTATGGCTGCTCCATCTCTGGAAGTGTTCAAGGCCAGATTGGGCAGGGCTCGGAGCAACCTGGGCTAGTGGACGGTGCAGGGGTAGAACTGGATGAGCTTTAAGGTTCTTTCCATTCCAAAGCATTCCAAGATTCCATGACTCTGTGAGGTTGAGCAGCACCCTGTACTTCCCTCTGCATTTGCTTAAAGGCGGTAGAATATCGATGTTTGTAGACCAGAAGCCACCCTGTGCTGCTCTAGTGTGGGAAAAAACACAGTTCCCTAAGAGCAGAGCAGTAGGAAGGGGATCCAAACTATTGGATTTGGTGGTTCTCAGTGATACATCTTGAAAGGTCAGTTTTTTTGAGCAGGAAAGTCCTGCAAGGGGGTACAGCAAATTATCCTTGATCATACCCGGACAATTATTCCATAGTACCATTTTTGTGTGTAGGAGTGCCTGTACCAGATGTGACCAAGTCCCCCTCACCTGCCTCTGCTCCAGACATGAGTTATAATCCATTTCTTATGGAATTCCAGAATGGTTTGGGTTGGGAGGGAACGTAAAGCTCATCCAGTTCCACCCCTGCCATGGCCAGGGACACCTTCCACTATCCCAGGTTGCTCCAAGCCTCATCCAGGCTGGCTGTGGACACTTCTTCCGGATAAGGGATTTTGATGTCTTGGATAATTGTTGTGATCTTTTCAACCTTTCCTATTTTTGCAATCCTGAAGCAACAGAGAAATCACAATTTGTGTTTCCTCTGGTAGAGTTGCTGGTCCTTGGAGCTTTTTGAATTGCAATGAACTATTTGAAGTTAAGAGGCTCTACCCAAGAAAAATTTTGTAAATACAAACCCCCTTTCCTAGATAACATAGTCAGTAATATTCATATTGCATAGTTCACACATACCTGCAAATTGCAGTAGAAGTTCTTTTTAATTCTCAGCTGTCTTTACAGATAGGATAGTGGTGCTTAAAGGAAGTATATTACTTTCCAAAATGTACTGGAGAACATTTGGATAATTAGGAATAGGATTTTTCTACCAACTGTGCCAGGTTTTAATTAAGACCACAGTCCTTTCATGTCATCTGTGTCAGTAAAATATTAATTCTTCATTCTAAGAGTTCTTTCCATTAAATGATATGATGAGGACCAGGAAATCAAGAGGGAAGGGGAGGACATTGAAGTCCACATGGCTTGTATGTAAAGCTTATCTGAAGAGTAGAGCAATAAGTGGCAGAATGGCTTAGTTCTTTGAAGTAAAATAAAATAAAATACACAGACAATGAGTACTGTTAACCGCTGTGTTACTCTTATTTTTACAGAGCAGAACTAACTCCCCTTGCCTTTTATAATTGGGATTTTTAGGGTGTTTCCAGAAACTAGAAATCTATTGATCAGTGAAGGCCCTTAGGACAGGTCAGCCAGTAACTAAAAGTATCTGATTCACATTAAGTACTAAGAAAAACTATTTAGAGGAAGCAAACACTTCCAGATAGTAAACAAAGGATTTGATCTTGCGAGAAAGAGAATTTTAAAATGCTCTCTGAAAGCTTCTGCTCTGAAAAATCTCCTTAGGGATATCACATACTGCCCCGAAGGCCGGATACTGAATATTAAAAGTAATAAAAGAAGCCATGTGCAGACCAGCAATTAGTAATTTTTATTAATAAACTGAATGTATTTGGTAACAGTTTGGGAGCCACTAAATTTGAGAACTGGCTATAATTTGAAATGTCCCTTCAGAGAGGGCCAGCTTTCTAAATACCAAGATTTTAAAATATGTACATATTTTAGCAGATTTGCTTCCAGCTGTGGATGGATTTGTAAAGAACCAGCTTAAAATACATGTGAGTCTGCAAACATTAGTAAGTTTACCTGGATATCAGGTGATCCCTCGCCCCCATCCAAACCCTCATTTTTTATTTTGCTTAGAAACAGGAGAGAGAGAGGTGCATATTTTGGGTGTAGTTTCATGTTCAAAACCAGGGTTGTAGAACACTAGAATTGTCCCTGCAGCACAGCTTCCCAACACAGACTTAATTCCACGTTGCAGCCAGGCACTGCAAGTTCTGGGCCTCATTGTACTGAATTCTTGGAGTCACTGCAGAAATTCCTGCCTTGCACTAGGACAAGTTCCTGCCTCTCACTGTCCCAGCTGCCTGTGTGAAGCAGTTGCTGCTGCCACACAACTTATCCATTTCTTCCACAGATGTGTACTAAATACCATCATTTTCTCCGCTTGTTTTTGAGCAGCAGAGGGAATATCAACACATATTCCAATAAGGAATGTGTTTGCTCTGTGTATTGAAGTGAGATGATAAAACCAAGCCCTTTAATGAGCCTTAGGAGATTGTTGGTACGTGGGGTCTTCTGTAAATTTATAAAGATTTGGGAAATAAAGTTGTCTGCGCAAAAAAAAACCACCACATGTTTTTCTTAGGAGCCAAAACTTCAAATCTTGCCTGTCCGTTCCTTTTGGAGGGGCCATCTTGGTGTGTTGCTGTTATAAAGTGCTCACCTCTGTGCTGTGGAGCAGCTGTGGCATGTGGAATACCCGTGTTAAAATCCCAAACTTTGTTTGGATGTTCCTCAGGAGAGTGATATGCCAATCCAGGAGCTGCTCAGCCGCTACGGCTATGACGGCACCATCCCACTGCAGGAGGAGGAGGAGGATGAAGAGGAGGAGGAGGATGAGGAGGAGGGAGAAGATGATGATGATGTTGATAACGATGACAACAGTGGCTGTAGTGGGGAAAACAAGGTAAGTGTTAATCCTCTTTTGCGTATACATGATTTGCTTACTGCTCGGCCACTCAAGGTCTCAGGTCGTGGCAGAATAATTTGTAATAAGGTTGATTTCAGATGCTTTGTGTACTGAACTCTAAGGTTTATTCTTAATTACCCATCTGTGTTTCTCTTTAATTGCTCTTAATTCCATCTCTGTCTTCCCAAACTGTTGCTGAGGCAAATTAAAATACATGAATACCTATAATATTGTGTAAGAAGGGATTGTAATTACACTTCAAAACTGACATTTTAAATGCCTGCAGACATCTTAATAGATGTGGCTGAATACTTGTTTCAAGGTGAAAAGCTGATTACTGAAACTCCTCAGCGTGGAATTGAATTAAATGTGGCTCTGAGTGCTGGAGATCCTGCAAGTTTTGCAAGTTGAGCATTTAAGATTGTATTTTTCAGCCTGGCAGCCCTGACTGTACTTAAATAAACTGAACCTAATTCTTCTAGTACCTTTGCAAAATGTTTAGTTTTGAGCTTAGCATCTTTAAAATCCTGTTCTGTTTGCTCTTAAAGGAAATTTTTGATTTTAGAAGAGTGTTTTCTACTTGCAGTGTCCTATATATTTGTAACAATCCTGTCACTGGCACAGCTGTAACTTCTCCGTTACTGCTGCATCCTGAATTCCATTAAAATACAAATTCCTTTGAATTGTCAGTAAATAAAAAAGCTCAGGCATTAGTGAAAGTTGCATTACCTAATCTGGCTTTAAAAAGGATGCATTTTGCTTTTTTGATACCCTTTTTAGAATCTCTGGAATGTGATAGAGAGATGAGGAATGATCCATCTGATTCAGAAAGTGAAGTTCTTGGGATTTACAAGCTCCCTTGACAGATGCTGTAAAAGATTGTTATTTGTGTGGGTTGAATAGTTCAGAAAGATCCATAGTTAGATTACATAGGGAAAGGTTTAGGAAGCTGCAGAGGGCGAAAAACTTATGTAACATGAAGAATGCAGGAAGAATTTTGGGAAGAGTTCTTTGAGGAAGAATTTCTTCCTGGAAAGGGTGTTCAGGCATTGGAAGGGGCTGCCCAGGGAGGTGGTGGAGTGCCCATCCCTGGAGGTGTCCAAGGAATGACTGGACGTGGTACTCAGTGCTCTGGGCTGGGGGACAAGGTTGGACTCTGATCTTTGCAGGGCTTTTCCAACCTCACAGATTCTGTACAGAATCAAAATAAGACACTCAAGTGTTTATTTTGTGCATGGTGAAGCCTCACTTGCTCCTTGTGCCCGTCCTTAATTCCTTCCTGACACAACTTCTGTGCTCTCCAGTAGCTGATTTAAGACCCTGCCTGTGTTTTCACTGGCTGACATGTCCATGTGTCCCTGCTTTGAGGAGCCACCTTGTCCCTCTGCAGGGCTCAGACCCTCGGTAGGACGATGCAGAGCCAGCACCTTCCTCCCGTCAGCACCCACAGCTCAGGGTCTGCCCAGTGACCACCACCAGTTCAGCCTAATCCCAGTTTGGCACCTGGGAGCAGGTGTTCACCAGTCCCACCCCAGTTTGGATCAGGCTGGAGGCAGGGTGGTGGGGAGTGAGCACAGGGCTGCCTCACCTCGGGATACAGGATGGGAGCTCTGAGGTGCTGCTGGCTCTGGAGCGGAGAGGCAGAAAATACAGCTGTGGGGGTGGAATAATTGTATAAATCATTCAGGCTTTCTCTGCAAGTGCTCATCTTTGTACAGCCTATTTAGCTCTCCTGCACTTAGCTGGGTTCTATTTTTAATCTGCTTTAAGCTGCACATGTGACAATACTCTGGTTGCTGGTAAAGGTGCACATCAATGTGTGCTGGGCCTGATGCTTCTGGGTCAGAAGTAGCAAGAAAATACAGAAAAGATTCAAACAACATGCACTGAAATAGAAAGCATGGATATTTTTTTAAAAATATTTATAATTTAAGTTTTCCCTGATTGTAATAATTCCCATTGTTGTTGTAGTTTTTCTTCTAATAAAGAATCTTGTCCTAATTTTTGATCTTGACTCAAGTCTACTGATGTGCTGTTCCTGTGGGGTCGAACCACTCTACTGACATTAATTTTTATGGAAGATACCATTTCCATGTAAATAATTCCTCCCCTTTTTATTGAAAATTCATAAGAAAGGGTTTTAAAGACCAAATGAAAATTTAAAATTAAATGAAAACCAGAAGGATTTGCTTGACTGATTAAAAAATTAAAGATTAAGATTGAATTGAGGTTTATATTTGTGATTTCTATGGTATAGTCTGAGTGTTATATTGATCTGCTTAATGTGCTGGTCAAAAAATAACCTGCTGATGTGTTTACACATTTGTGGTGGCTCAGCCTGGAGAGGTCACAATCCATCCAGTCACTTCAAGTCAGATAAAAGCTACTTGGATTTGATATATTAATAATCCTGGAAAAAAATCTTGCTAAAATGGTGTTTGTCGCATACAAAGGAGTAACTGATCTGCTCTTTGGGTTTTTTTGTGTGCAAGGAGGAGGCCATAAAAGATTCATCAGGGCAGGAAGACGAGACACAGTCATCGAACGACGACCCAGCACCATCTGTTGCATCTCAAGATCCCCAGGAGATAATTCGCCCTCGTCGGTGTAAATATTTTGATACAAGTATGTCCAGTTTAATACTCAGCACAGCAATCTCACTGTGATTGACCTGATTCCTAAAAACATTGGGTTTTCTCTTTCATTCTGCTCTTGGTTAGCATCACGCTCAAAAATAGGGAAACAAACTCCTGGCTTTAGCTGAATGCTAACTCTGCTCTGCTGACTCTCTGTATGGCCAGGAAATAGTATTTTCTTAAAAGAAAGCATGAAATTTGTGGGGAAATTTAAATTTTACAGTTCTAAAAAGCAGGCTCTCAGTCCAGTTTATCCTGCAAATTGGTTTGTAAGGATGTGCTTTCGGAAAAATTACCTTGCACATGAGTGTGGGTGCAGTAAGTGACTATTTAGTATGGAATTACTTTGCCATCATGGTGTCAGCTGCCAGTTCACATTAAGGATGGAGGTAAAAATATTTGCAGAAATATTTACAAGTAGGAAATGCCCTGTTCCAGCCAGATAATTGCTGTGCAGGACATGGTTATCATGCCAAGGCTGGGTTTTGTCCTTATCCATAGGAGCTGAGAGTCCAGCTGAAGGGAAAAGTAAAAACTGAAATTTTCTACAAATAGAACCCAGATTTCTTCAAGCAATAAAATCTGGAAAAGGCCAAGAATTGTTAACCCTGAAATAATGACGGGGGGGGTCACGATGAAGAAAACTTGCTTCAAGAATTCCACAGCTGTTACTGTTGTCAGCATTGAACTGATCATTTTCTTTCTTTTTGGTTTTCTTTCGTTTTGGTTAAAAATTGGTTTTGCATCCCTTTGAGACTGTTGGCTGTTGTAGCTGTCCTTTCAGACAACTCCTATTGCCATGGAATCTTTTCCTGATGGGACCTGAGCCATTAGAGCTGGCAGCAGGGCCATGTGGACAGCAGATATTTTACCTTTCTTTAATGAAAGTGACTGTTGAATTCCTATTGCCCTGTGGTTTAACAACACAAATTTCCTTACCATACCTCATTCTTGATACTTACTAGTCATGACCTTGTAAAAATGCAATTTTCTAATCTGTACTTTATTTTAATCCAAAATGGCCAAGGAATCTCCGTAGCTGTGCAGAGGATTGCAAATATCTTAAATAAATTCCCATTTTAAAGCATAGCAACTGTATTACATTAGGTTTGGGGGGTTTTACAGTGTTCAGCTATGTATAAAATGTAATTTAATGTATAAATAATTTCAGTGCTGCTGTATCACATCCTATGCATAAACCAGTACACTGGGAAAGGCAACTGGGCTGTATCATAAAGAGCTTAACATTTCTGGCAATCCTTATCCCAAATAATCTATTTTAAGTGCCTCTGTGCCTCACTGAGCTGTACATCCAAGGCTCCTAAATCCCAAGAAGACACACTTAGAGATTTCTCACACCTTATGCTGAGATGTCCCTTAAATTCAGTGCCAGCTGCTATATGGGAAAAAGAACAACAGGAACTAAGCCAGGAGCTCATGGAAAAGGGTGTTGAAACCCACATGTGGGTGCTGAACATCCACAAAAAATACTTCCAGAAACTTAAGAGTAATTTGGATGTGGATCACTCAAAGCTGGGTGAGGGAAAGGAAATTTTAATTTAGTAGCAAAATTTATTTGTGCCTTAAGTTTTCAGAGCCTGTTGTGTATCTTAACCCAAATGTGGGTGGGTCAGTTTTTAATCTTGTCAATACTGAAATATTTATGTTGACCCTAAAAGTGCTGTTAGCAGTGGTGTGGGCTGAGATAAGGGGGGAGGGAGGAGAGCAGGGCTGGAGCCCTGGTGGGGTGACAGGCTGGGCTCCTTTCCCCTGCCACCCTTGCTGTTTGTGGCTAAATGTTTCAACAATTTCTTGTAGATAGTGAAATAGAGGAGGAATCTGAAGAAGATGAAGATTATATTCCCTCAGAAGACTGGAAAAAGGTAAATACTAAGCCCGTATTTCATGAATAATAAGTTGATCTGTTACCTAGTAACTCTGAGCTCTGTAGAGCATCCAAGTCCTTTCCAGTTTTTCCCCATAAATAGAGTTTTGATAATGAGAAATGTTAAAGACCTCCCCAAATAGTCAAAAATCCATTTCCATATAGTGCCTGTTAACGATGTTTTTAGATTGTGAACAAGTCTAAAGTTTAAAGAGGGGGGGAAGTATGTTGTCATCTTTGTGTTTGCTAACAAAAACCAGCAGGGCTGTTGTTGCTTAACTTCTTGTTTCTGGTATTTCAAAACAGGAAATCATGGTGGGCTCCATGTTTCAAGCTGAAATTCCAGCTGGCACCTGCAAGTACAAAGAGAACGAAAAAGGTGAGATTTGGCACTGTGACTGTCATTGCTGTGTTTGTGGTTATTGTCCGATGGGGAGAAATAAAAGGTTTGATTGATGTCATGTGTCTTGTGAAATAAATGAGGTCCTTCAAGTGAAAACTATGGTCTCAAACTGTACTTCATCCTCTACTTGACCATCAGAGCTTGAGACTGGGAAGCGGAAAAGAAGGATTATATTGCTGGGCTGGTGCCTCTTGAACCCTTGGATTAATGATGCAGACCAGCTTTAACATCTTATTTATTTACTTTATATAAAACCTAATAGCTGATGGAGAAATTGTGTTGCTGGAATTGGATTAACACATTAAAAAAGACAAAATGGTACCAGCATTTGGCTTTCACCTTCTAAAGGTCTTCAATCAGTAACAAAAAAGTTCTGGTTTTGTTTTCGTTTTTTTTCCCCACCCCACAACCAGAACCTTTGGTGTCCTACGTAGGGCCAGGAGTTGGACTCGATGGTCCCTGTGGGTCCTTTCCAGCTCCAGATATTCCATGATTCCATTGACTTCAAGCAGGGTCACACTCACATTCTGGACTTTGTAGCCAGAGAGGTTGCACAGAGTGTAAATATAAGAAGTCAGGAGCTTCCATTAAAAACAGAAAGTAGCAAATTAGAAAACATCTGCTTTTTAGCTGGGAAGAAGCTGCTCTGTGCAGGCTTTCCTGCTTCTGGCTGGAAATAGAGCTGGAACTATGGAGGTGCAGTACATTATGCTTTACTGGTCACCTGCTTTTCCAGATATTTGCTCAGCTTTAAATGGCTTCTGGTCTCCAGCCATAAAACAGGAATAGCTGCTCTGTGCATTGCAGTACCCAATATCAACCAGGTTTTCACCATCTTGCTCACTGCTGTTTGCAGGGCAGAGGACCTGCTTCAGGGGCAGGAACCACTGAGGGGAAAATTAAATTGTCACTAATGGTGCTGTTGCCCAGGGAAGCTGTGGCTGCCCCATCCCTGGAAGTGTCCAAGACCAGGTTGGATGGGACTTGGAGCAACCTGATCTAGTGGAAGGTGTCCCTGCCCATGGCAGGGGGTGGGACTGGATGGGCTTTAAGATCACTCCCAACCCAAACCATTCAAGGATTGTATTTCTATGAAGATTCCTCGATTTTTTTCCTTAAATAAGCAACCAAACATCAGGTTAGTTCCAGCCTTTGAAACAAAAAGCTTCCAGAAAACTCTTGAGAGCTCTTTCCAAAATATGTGTCATCACTGAAATGAAGCTGCTTTCTTTGTGATACAATAGTTTTCCTTACCAGGTTTGGGGTTTTATTTGTATTTACTTTCCTGTAAAAATACTTTTCTTCAAGTAGAAATGTATTTATTAACCCTCTGGCCTTCCCCCCTGCAGGGAATGCTGCTGTATCTTCCCTTCCTGTGCTGACCCTGCTTTCCCAAGGGCTCCCTCCTCCCTCTTGTCTCACAGAGCAAATGGAATCAGTGCTAAAATTCCTTTCTTGCTGGTTTTTGTGTGGTTGTTGAAGACCACAAACAAGATCTGGATATTTTTCTGATTCTGTTTTTTTTTAAAGCCAGAATTGCACTTGATTTTGATGTGCTAATATTTTAATCCAAAGCTTGCAGGCTCGTTCAGAAATCAAACTGAGAGATAATTCAGATATATCAATTCCCTGTGTTTTTCCCATTGATTTCAGATGGCTTTCCTGGTCTGAAATATCCTGCGAAAGGTCTGGAAAAAGTGGAGATTTGGTAGTATTAAAATTCTGGAGTCTCATAATGGATCCTGGGATCTAGAGAACAGGTTATGCCAGAGATCTGAAGGCGGTTTAAAGTATAACATCCAAATCTTACTCTTTTAGCTGTCCCTCTGTGTGTTCAGGATTAATGTCAGTGCTCCAATGACCTTCCAGGGTTTCAGAACCACTTTATCAGAGAGAATAAATGTCTCTGTCATTGTTTTATCTTGCTTGTGTTCATTCAGTGTATGAAAATGATGACCAGCTCCTCTGGAATCCTGACTTCCTACCAGAAGATAAAGTGATTGAGTTCCTAAATGAGGCCTCAAGGCGGACGGGTGAGGAGAAAGGCCTGGATGCTATTCCTGAGGGATCACATATTAAAGACAATGAGCAGGTATAGAAAAAGAAGGAGGATTTGTAGCTTAATGTTAGAAAATTAATCATCCCTTTATTTTATTTTACTCCCAAGAATTAAATTGTGTTTGAAACAGTTTTATTATTCCTTGTGGAAATAGAAATATGATGGATTTTTTACCTTTCAATGAATATTAAACAGTTAACTTTGCTGTATATAAAATAAAATGCACCACTGCTTTATTTTATATATAAATGTGTATGAATTAATTCTTTCAGTTTTAGAATTTTTAAAGCTGAATGAATGCACACTTATTTTTTAATTCTTACCCAGAAAAACCCCACATCAATTTTACAAATGTATGTAGTGGATATAAATATTAAAACACTTTGCCTGGATATATTCTTGGTTACATAATTAGAGCTTTGGAGATTTAAACACAGGAAATATGTCTTTGTGCTGACTTAAATTTTATTAAATTCGTTGAGCGTTTATTTTTAGTCTTAATAGGTGTCAGTGATTTTCTAAATATGCTGCTGTGGCACAGCATAAATTGGGTGGTCTCTGGAATGTTAAATGTGTGTGTTCTCATCTTTCCAGGCATTGTATGAACTGGTTAAGTGCAATTTTGATACTGAGGAATCGTTACGAAGGCTGAGGTTCAATGTCAAAGCAGCCAGAGGTGAGCAGACACTGAAAGGGAAGGTTCTATTCCTGACTTTTCATTTTATTTGTTACACAGGTCTTGGGGTTTGCCCAGAGCTTAATTTAAATGCAGCCCTCAGTGAATCTCTCATTGTTCTCTGAGAGAATGGAGTTAGTAGATGTGTAATTTCACTTCCTGTCCATAGAGCTTGATATAAATATCTGTGACTTCAGCAGCAAATTAAAATTGAAAATTACTTCTTAGCAACTCAGTTTGGCATTTCTTGGGCATTTTGTCTGTGTTCTTTTAGACCACTTCAGTCATCAAAGTGAATGCAACAAACATGAAATATAAAATAAAATAATTCAGAGATATAAATAAAGGAGAAAGAGCATCTAAACCTTTTGTTTAACAAAGTGTAACACTAAAACCCTGTGTTTTAAAAGGTGCTTTTGGAGCCTTGAGCATTTCGTAGTCTATTACTGATCTTTGTGCTCAAAGGAACAAGAAACTAAGAGAAGACACAAGTTATTTTCCTACACATTGATCTGTTGGTTGTGCTTCCAAACCTCTCAAGTTCCCTGTGCAAATCACAGGACAGGAATGATCACATAAAGAAGATTAGTTTGTTCTCCCACTATTTTAAACCTTATTTACTTGTGACCTTTAAAATCAATGAGGCCAAATTATATTAAGTTTATAACAGTTCCTACCAAGTAGCTCCTCCGAGATGTTTTCTATCACTTCAGTTGTCTTTTATTGATTGGCTTTTTTGGTTAAGTGTTTTCTTTATTGCTTTTTTTTTTTTTTTTCTGTAGAAGAATTATCTGTTTGGACAGAAGAAGAGTGTAGGAACTTTGAACAAGGGCTGAAAGTCTATGGCAAAGATTTTCATGTGATTCAGGCAAATAAGGTAAACACTGAGTTTAAGTGAAGTTCTCATTTTTTATATTTTAAAGCAATGTAATTGTAAATAATTTCTTACCTTAATTTCCTTCATATATTACTATATTTACTTCTTTTATTTTTTACTATGGAATCACAGAATCCCAGACCGGGTTGGGTTGGGTTGGGAGGGATTTGGAGGACTTGGTTGGGTTGGACATGGACAGGGACACCTTCCACTAGACCAGGTTGCTCCAGCCTGGCCTTGAACACTTCCAGGAACGGAGCATTCATGGAATAATCTGTGCCAGGGTCTCACCACCCTCACATGGAAGGATTTCTCCCTATATTTATGCTCAAATTGTTTTCTCAAAGTCCAGAATTCTCTGTGACTGTGCCTGTGAACCCAAAGTGCAGAAATCCTGCAAAAGTCCTCTGAGGAGAGCTGCCTCCTCTGAAGAGACTGTGAGACACACTTGGAATATTCTGGCTGGAGCTGTTCCTTGCAGCACCTCACAGTATCTCCAGTATTTTTAGAAACACTATTGACTTTACATCTCAACTCTGGGCCTCTGAAGTTTGGAGCCAGGAGTTTCCATTGTCCAAAGCAACATTGACTTGGAATTTCACACCTTTTGATTTAAATGCTGGGGGGTTTTGGCAAAAGAATGCTTTTAAATTGATGCAAACTTGCCTGACATTGTTTCCTAGGTCCGGACACGCTCCGTGGGGGAATGTGTAGCATTTTATTACATGTGGAAGAAGTCGGAGCGTTATGATTTCTTTGCCCAGCAAACCCGCTTTGGAAAGAAGAAATACAACCTGCACCCGGGTGTCACGTAAGATGGGCATCATTTCATGTGGCTTGGGTCTAAATCTTTATTTTATTCTGCTCAGAGCTGAAATGGAATGAAAACCAAGGGATTCCAGAGTCCCAGTTTGCAGCAGGAGAACAGCCAAGGTGTCAGAAAATTGCACTAGTGTGTATAATGTGATGTCTTAAATAAATTTATTTGGAATAAGGGCAACAATTTGCATTGAGCAGCTGTTGAATTTGGTTTGTTTTCCTTCTAAATGTTTCACATTTCTGCAAATAGGGGTGTTTTTAATCCTTGCTTTACTTTAAATGTGTTTTATAAATGTTTTATACAACTGCATCAGTCACATGTTTCAGGTGGGATTTGTAGTACATTGGCAAGAATTCTGGCCAGCACGACATCCTGCCCCAGGGCTTTTTTGGGTGCCCATGGCTCCTTTTCCCCTTTCACATCCCTGCTGGGGAAGGAGGGAATGTCTGAGCAGAACTGCACCCCCTCAGCTCTGAGCCAGCATGTTCTCCTGCCCCTCATTCCAATGCTCTGATTTTATATCCCACTCTTTCCGCTGATTCTTGCCAAGCCTTTTTGCTATTATTTTCATTTCTCATTTGTTCCTGGCTTCTCTGTTGATCCTTCTTTGGAATATTATTGTTTCTCCAAACATTTTAGAGCTGTGTGTTGGGCCACTGCAGTGAACTCACAGGGTGACATTCAGAGTTGCCATCTGTGACTTTGGGGAGTGTTACAGAGAGTTTCTTAACTGCTTGTCAGGGACTGTCTGTCTCTCCTTCTTCTTCCATCTGTTGGTGGGGGTTTTTTCCCCTTTTTTCCCAAATTAGTAGACATTTTTGGTGGTTAATCACTCAAAACACGCTCTTTTTCCAGTTGGCTGCACATGGGGATCAGCAGCAGTGGCATTAAGGATTGTACTTGTCTGTTCTTGAATGATTTTGCAGATAAATGTGGGAATTCAGGGTGCAGTGTCAATTCCAGCAGAATTATGTGTGAGGATATGCTGTTCCTGGACTTAATCCAGACTTAACACCATTGGTACAAGGGCTTTACCAACCAGCTTTCTTTGTTTAAATCTTTCATAGGAGATTTACTGTTAGTGACCTAAATTGGAGGACTGGAATAGATGGCAGATATGGAAATGTCCTTAACTCTGGAGTTTTTCATTTGCTTTTAACTTTACCCCTTTGGGGTTTTTTTGGTGCACAAATGTTATTTACTTTAATGGTTTGTTATCGCTGATGCAGCAAATTGCAAGAGCTTAGTGCAAACCTGCCTGAAAGCATCACCTTGAAATCACAGCCCACAGCACAGAGCATATGGAATCAGGGAACGGTTTGGAATGGGAGGAACATGAAAGCTCATCCAGTTCCACCCCCTGCCATGGGCAGGGACACCTTCCACTAGACCAGTTTGTTCCAACCTGGTCTTGAATACTTCCAGGGATGGGGCAGCCACAGCTTCTCTGGGCAACCTGTGCCAGGGCCCCACCACCCTCACAGGGAAGAATTTCTTCCCAACATCCAAACTAAACCTGCTCTCTGTCAGTTGAAAGCCTTTCCCACATAGCACATGGATTGGCCACACTTGCAGTGTGTACAGTGAGTATTTTTTCACCAGTAACACCAACACTTCCCACAGCCAGGGCTGAATGAGCTGTGTCTGTTGTCTAGAGATTACATGGACCGGCTCCTGGATGAGAGTGAAAGTGCTGCTTCCAGCAGAGCTCCGTCCCCTCCTCCCACAACCTCCAACAGCAGCACCAGCCAGTCGGAGAGGGAGGACAGCACAACCAGCAGCAGCAACCAGAATGGTGAGTGTGTGCCCTATGCCCCCGAAAAGCTGCCACATCCTCACAGAATCCCGGAATGTTTAGATTGGGAGAGACCTTAAAGCTCATCCTGTTCCACTCCTGCCATGGGCAGGGACACCTTCCACTAGCCCAGGTTGCTCAAAGCCCCATCCAACCTGGCCTTGGACACTTCCAGGGAAGGGGCAACCACAGCTTCTCTGGGCAATCTGTGTCAGGGCCTCGCCCCATCACAGCCAAGAATTCCTTCCCTCTATCCCATCTAAGCCCTCCCTCTGGCAGTGAGAAGCCATTTCCCCTTGTTCTGTCCCTCCATCCCTTGTCCCAAGTCCCTCTCCAGCTCTCTTGGAGCCCCTTTAGGCATTGGAAGGGGCTCTAAGGTCTCCCTGGAGCCTTCTGTTCTCCGGGGGAACGTCCCCAGAGGCAAAGAGCCTGTTTTAATTTTAACTATTTCCCAAGGTGTAAGCAGCTCTCAAGTAAAACCGGTTTTTAAAACAAGATACGTGTTTGCTTCCATACACTGGTCATGTATGGAAGATAAATCTGCACTGGAATTTCCTTTTAACTGGAATTCATGTGTTCTAGTTTCCCCTGGGCTGGTGTAGAGGTGTAATGTTAATGCAGTGAGGAGTCCTGTGCAGGATATTTAAACATCTGGGGTGGGAACTGGGCTGTGGTGGAGCACACTGGTGCTGCTCAGGGACACCGGGAGCTACTCCTCCCAGCCATGGGCATGGAAGGGAGTTGGAAATGGGAGAGGAGCCAGGGCACCCTCCCTGTGAAGGAAGAAAATCCCAAAAGTGAGGAGAGCTGTGCTGAAAGAGCAAGAGGAGGGAGGAGCTGGGGACTGAATCAGCCTGTGGAAATCAAGTGCAAGCTCCAGAAACTGCCCAGGTGAGGAGAGTCCACCTGTAGCTTGTGGAGTTATGGGATTCCAGGACATTTTCTGTTGCTTTTAAGGGCATCCATAAACTCCATCATGGTGACTCTGTCACTGTATGCACATAAATCACTAGTTCAGTGAGGAGGAAGAGGAGGAGAACAATCCTGGCTTTTTAGTTCAGTGGGACTAACTAAAATTGTGCTTTACTGACCTGTCATAGGCTATTCTGTTCCTCCTGATGCTCCTGTGCCTTTCTGATGCTGTCTCTCCCTCACTCAGGTGTCTCTGCCAATGGCCCAGGGGAGGCATCAAGCAAAGAGGAAGCAAAACTCGAGGGATTGCATGTAAATGGACCTTCCAGTGGCAAGAAAACACCTCACATGGAGCTGGATACAAATGGGTATGAACCTGAAAACCTTGCCATTGACCCCAAACTGGCTCATTCAGCCTCAAGAAACGACAATGATTTGGAAGAGAAAAGTGAAAGACCTCTAAAAAGAAGAAGAATTAACAGCAGTGGGAAGGAGAGTCCGGGGGCTTCAGAGTTCTTCCAGGAAGCAAACTCCCACGGGAAGCTTGAGGAACTGGAAACTTTGGATGACTGAGTGCTAGGAGCTGGTTTTATTCCTTGGAGTAAATTTTGGGTGTCTGAAATTTTCAGGGTTGACGGGTTACCTTACAAAATCCAGTTCCATAAACAATCTGCTGAGATTTTTTTTTTGTTTTGTTTTCCTGATACCTTTTAGTTGGCTCTAAAAATCTGATTATTTGGTTTTTTTCAGTGCTGAAAAGCAGCAGGAGAATAGTGAGTTTCTCAGAGCTGGCAGCTGCAGTTCTGGGCTAAGAGGCTCTTAAATATTTGAGGAACAAATCAGTGAGTTTCTGCAAAAATATTCCCAGCCTAATACATTAAAGAATGTGTTAATACACCTTTTAATGTATAAATACACCTTTTAATCATTGGCAAAGTGAACAAAGCATCCTATTTGCAGTAGGGGCTGGTGCAGGAAGTTAAAATAAAACAGAGAAAGCCAAGACAGAGTAGACATAGAGACTTCCACTCCTGCTGGTGAGAGGAAAATGTCATCCAATCACTAAGGAACCCTCATGAATCCTGAAAGTTATGAGCACAACTATTTTTATATATAGAAGTTTTAAAAGGTAAATAAATAAACCAAGTCAGGTTTGTCTATGTAAAATTGTTGACATCAATGATGTCTTTCCATATTCTTTATCTGGGCTAAAGAAATACATTCTGTATTTTTCCAGATTTCTTTGTAGCCTTTGAAAGATTTTTACAGTACTTATGTCTTGATTGAACTGTCCTTTCTTAAAACAAAAGCTTGTATAATTTTCTTACCTTGTACAGTTGGTAAACTTTTATGAGAGAGTTGATACCCTGAGTCTAATGTCAGCTTCCTTTTATTTTGCTGAAGTCTTTTCTAAAAAAAAAAACCAACAAAAAAAAACCCCAAACCAAACCAATTGACTTAAAAATCAATCACCAATGTGTTATTTTCTTCCCAGAAACTGGTAAATAATTAACATAAGAATGGTTAGGAGTCATTTGATTTTGCAAACATGTTTTTTTTTCCTTCTGTTTTACGGCAAATAGTGATGCTAAAAAATTTGTTACTCATGCTGCTTGCACTGCACACATTTCCTTGCTTTCTTTTGAACTTACGTAATTTTCGCAGCAGCCAAATGCTTGAGTTTACTAAACCTTCTTCACCCCGTTCAGGTGTTAATGATCCACTGATATATTTTTCAGTCTGTGTCTCACCTGCCCCGTTTCACAGAGCACAGGAAAGGATCCAGTCTGGCAGTACTGGGTAGGAATGGATGTGCACCTGGAATCTGGTGCTGGACTGGAATTTCTGAAGACCATAGGGATGGTTTCAGTGGAAGCAGGGACAGCACATAGAGGTATTGGCACCCAGGGACACCTGGGAGAAGGGAGACGAGGAATGGGTAACTAATAAAGTATGGGGAACTAATTTAAGAATAAAGTGTGAGAAACAAAAATTCCTGATAAGTAAGTGTGGAGGGGGTCATGTTCACCCTCCCAACAGCACAATTTGAAAGTTGTGGAAATAGGATTTACCATCCATTTTTAATCCAAATTAATTTTGGGTTTGTTTGGTTTTATTTTTAAGCCACTTTTTTGGTGTTATTTAAGCTATACTTCTACTCTGTTAAAATTAGAGAAATGGTTCATTTGTATAATTCATAACCCTGTGTTCTCCTCCTTACACATGTGCTGTTAATTCTTACTTGGTTATTTTAATTTAAGGTTCTTAAGTCTTTCTGATTCCGGTTTAAATGAATGGTCCTATGGTTTGAAATTCATGTATGCACCCAAAACCTACCTGCTGAGGGATTGGGTTGTTTTCTCCTCCAATGACCTGTACGTGGACTTTATGATCATTAATGAGCCAGATCTGGCCTGGATGGGTTACGGATGTAGGAACCCCTTCCCAGAAATGTGGGGAATGATCCACATTTGGATCATTGGATTAATGCTTTACCTGGTTTAGGTGATACCTGCCAGGAATCAGCCAGCCCTGTACCTGGAGAGGCTCTGGGTGAGGTTTGTTAATTAAAACCTGTGTTAATTAAGGAATTACGTGATTAATCCCGAGGCAGAGATTGCTGTTAACTCTCCCCTCTGGATTAGTAACAGAAACCCAAAGTTTCAGCCTTAGATCAAAGACGGTCACGAGACGGTTCCAGACAACCAGAGCCCTATTTTCAGTTTTATTTTTATGCCGTTTTTGTTTGTTTGCAAGTTGGAAATACTTCCAAAAATTTATAGGAAAGTTTCTAAGTGAATTGTCTCAGGCCTGTGTGAGAAATCCAGCACTGTGTATATTTTCAGGAATGTTGCTTTGTTTTTTATCTTACCTTTTTTTGGTGATATGTAGAATGAGACCTGACATTCCATAATCAACTATGTAATGCTCAGCTAGACTTTAAGAATATTTAATTATTATTTACCTTTTGTTTATGCTGGTGTTTTATACAGTACTTGTTCATGTTTCAAACTGCAGCCACTATAACTTGGTAAGTCATTGCACTACTAAAGCTATTTAAAATCCTGGAAATCTGGTAACTTTGGTGTCATTTTCAAAGCCTTCAGTACAGTTTGGAATCCAGTTCAGAGGAAGTCCTTGGTGGGCTTCCCAAAAAGTTAAATGTGAATAAAAATCCAACCACACACACACACACACAAATCTTACAGATTAGTTGTATCCATTTTTCCGCAGAGTATTTTTTGCACTGTTAGTAATTCCCTTGTCTTATCCCCACTCCCTCTCTGCAAAAAGCTTATTAAAATATTTTTAAATGTGCTATCGGCAAAAAAAATTCCTGAGTTCTTTTGCTGGAGTTTTCCTGCTCAGAGGATGTGAAGCCTCAGCCTGTTGCAGCAGCAACTCTGTTACTGCTTCAGTGAAACACATGGAAACAAAATACCCTTTTGGTTCAACTTTGAACTGTTTACTCCATTCCCTCAAAACAGGGTTTTGCTCCTACATCCCTCTTCCCTTCCCAAGAAATATTTAAAGCTGGAAAATCCAGGATATCCCCTCAACCCCCACTTCCTTCACAGAGGAGAGCCCCCCTGCACCCCTGTTTTATTCACCCCCAGCCATCTCCATCCTCTCCAGCCTTTTCCTGCTTTTCCAGGGAAGTGAGGGATGAGGCAGGAGCAGGCAGGGCACATTTGGTTCATTGGTTTATTCAAAGCAAATACAAAAATACAGAGGCACATAAAATCTTTTCTGCTCTCATTACTGACATCCAAAGCCTGCCATACATTCAAATCAAAAGGTTGCCCTTTTCATCACTAAAATGCTCATTTTGTAAATAGATTCTATATAGAAAACATTTTTTTTAGTCAATTAATAGCATAGAAAATACTGTTAGAGGAGCTCTTGGCTTTCCCAGTGTTTAGGATCCCATCCCAACCCCGGCACACACAAAATAACCTTTAAAAATACTTTACCATTAGGACACCAAATCTAACCAGTAGATTCAAAAATAAACATAAAATCATAAAAAGACGCTTTGACAGAATCAACATCCTGACTGTGGACACAGCAGAGTCAGAGCACATGTGGAAAACAGGGATTTGGGAATGTTGCAACAAGTGAGAGGAAGACCCAGCAGCCCCAGTGCCACCTGGCTACTGGGAGCCAGCACAGCACCAGTAACCCCACCTTGGGGGAGTCTGGGCAGCTCTGAGGCTTCTGCACAGCAGGAATTATCACCTTCCTTCCCTGGCAGCAAAGCCAAGGATTTACCAGAATTTGGGAAGAGACACAAATAATCAGGGATTTTTAAAAATTTTTTTTAAAATTTTTCCAATTCTGTGCTCCGAGGGGGAACCTGCTGAGGGGCTGCCCCGGGACACCCTGACTCAGCCCTCAGTTCTGGGAAGGTTCCTGGTTCTGGAAGAGCTCCAGAAGGAGGATGCTGCTCGCAGACTCACTTCACACCTTTACCAGCACCTCAGGCTGTTGCAGCATCATCCCAGAAAGTCTCTTTCATATCTAAAGACTTGCAATAAACTCCAGCAAATGCAGCTTTGCCAAACAGCAGTCACAGTTTTACCAAATATCTCCCAAAAAACCCAAATGTCAGTGTCCAGAGCGGCTGTTTGCCTGGATACAAAAACCTCTAAATACATTGTTTTACCAAAATCTTTTTACCCCAACTTAGAAACAATTCTTTTTAAACCAAACGACAATCCAAGAAGACCTAAAAAGAAGTGCTGTGCAAAAAGAACCTTTAAAAATTACCAAACACTGCCCAACTTATTAAAAATCCCATTCTTTTAACGGGTCACAGACCCAGAATGGCTTATTCCATGAAAAACACAAATTGTGGGATAGGGCCTGGCCCCCCTTCACTTGCTAAAACAAGGTGATTTGAGTCCCTGTGCCTCTTCCAGGTGTGTGCAGGTGGGTGGGGTGGGGATTCCAGGGGCAGGAGCAGCAGCTTTTGCTTGGCACATTTCCTGGACCATGCTCTGTGTGCCAGGTGGGATGAACTCCCGTGAATCCTGCAGCTTCTCCCTGTTGGATTCAAACTGCCCAGCGAGGTCAGCAGCTTTCCCAAATCCAAAGGTTTCTGCCCCCAGGGTGGTTTAAGGGAGGGTGCCAGCTCTGCCAAGCTTACCAGTGGCATGTAAAACCTTCCTGTTGGGAATATCCCTGAGCCTTGAAAAGCAGGAAAGAGAGGGGTGAATGTCTGCAGGGCTCTAATACACCAGGAGGGCAAACCCAGCTTTAGAAGTGGGTTAATGAAACAAAAAAAAACAAACAAAACAACAGAAAACAACTAAAATTTCAGTTCAGAGAGCACTGAACATTCATCCAAGAGGTTTTAGCCCAAACCAGGAGCATCCTGCACCCTCCAGGGGAACACCTTTCATGGTAACTTCCCTCAGAGCCAGGTCCCACAGTCTCACCTTCCTGCAGCAGCCAGAGGGACCAGGCTGGGAGCACAGAGCACAGCCAGAGGCAGCCCCACCATCCCAATCCAGGCTGAGATGAGCAGATCCATGGAGCAGGTCCAGCCAAGGATCCCCCGACACCTCCTCCTCTACTTGGCCCCGCCTGCTGCTCATGCCAATCTCAGCTGCCAGATCTCAGCTTGATTAGAAACCTGTTAATTCCTCATGATCAGACTTAATTAGATGCATTCCTCCCCGTGCAGGCAGTTCCCTTCCCAAGGATTTGTAAAGGCAGCAATCGAGGCTGTGCAAATTAAGAGCATCACGGTGGCTCCTGGCAGGCGCCCCGGATTCCTTCCCGCATTCTGCCCAGGATCAGCCGAACAGAAAGAGGTTGTTTCCAAAAAAAGCCTCTCCCTGGTCACACAGAGCTTTTTCCTTTAATATCCATCTTGCTGCCAGCATCAGACTCCTTGCTCATTTGCTCCTCGGTGAAAGTGATGTAGGAATACACCAGGCTTCCAGCAATACTGCAAAAAAAAAAGGGTTGGGAATGAGATACGTGGATCAGCCACACAGCCCTGCCCACCAGCTGCCAAGGAAAAGCCAGAACCATGGGACTGAGATCTGCTGAAAGCACTAGTTTGCATGAAAACTCCCTGTTTTCCTCCTAAACCCAGGTGTTTTGTTTAATTCCTGCCCAAACACTTCTTAGCCCGGTGCCAAACCTACTGCTGGATCTGTTCCAACCCCAAATGAATCCTGCTGAAGGACAGGGAATGAACTTTGCCAATAGGAACACATCCAGAGCAGAAAGGAGACTTTTAAAAAAGCTAAATAATAAAAAATCCTGGATGAAAATAAACCCAAAAAAATTACTTTTTTTGCCGTCTTAATTCCCTGACTCTGGTTGGCAACTCTGAGAAAACTCGAGTTTGCTGCTAAAATGCTCCTGTAAGTCCTCCTGGCTTTAAAACAAGCTGAGCCTGGGAAGTCCTCACAAATACCTCTTCCATGCTTTTTTTTTTTTTTAATTAAAAAAAAATTAAAATAATAAATAATATTAAAAATAATTTTAAACCCAAAACAAACAAAAAAAACCACAAAACAGAACAAAAACACACACTAAAACAAGTAAACAACAACAAAAAACCAAAACAAAACAAAATTGAATCAGTCAAACCATTTCAGTTTCATCCCAATTTCCACTGCCAAATCATAAATAAACAGCCAAGGCCTGATGCTCTTACCTGATATTTAGACCAATGAAGTTCATCCATGTAAAAATATAGTCTCCTCCAAAAAACATCCCAATATAGGTTATTAAAATATTCTGCAAAAGAACAAGATTTGAGGAACAAAAGCACAAGCCTGAGACAAGGGAATGCTCCATGCATTAAAGCAACACAGAAATGGGAAACCCTTGGATGCAGAGTGTTGGATACAGAGGAATGGGGGCTGCAGCAGCTGGTCAAAACAATTCCCAAGGAACAATGAGTCAGGTGCTCACCTGACAGTTCCCCAGGGATGAGGGAAAGCCACTCACCTTAATGCAGCCAACTATTGTAGTTGTAAGAGCAGAGTTATACTGAGTGCAAAGGACCGTGGAATACATCAAAATAAATCTGCGGAGGAAGATCCAACATCATCCCATCAACCTGGGCTATGGAAGGAGTCCCGGCCCAGGGCAGGGGCTTGGAACAAGGTGAGCTTTAAGGTCCCTCCCAACCCAAACCATCCCAGGATTCCATGATCCCTTCCCTTCCTTTCTCCAGCAGTATTTATAACATCCCTTTTTTTTGCTAAACCTGCACTGAAGGAGGGTAGGAGATAACTCCCACCTGCCACAGCTCTCAGAAATAGTGTCCTTATCAGGACTGAAGGTTTATTATTAATTTTTAATAGTAACAGGGCACCAAAATTCCCTGCTACTGGAACAGAGATGCCTGCCCTGCTCCCACCCCAGCACCCAGGTCCTTACCCCATCACACACGACAGCATGAACTGCACAAGGAAGAACGTGTCTGCCCAGCCCTGGTATTCCATTGCCTGCAGGAAACACCAGCCCTTAGAGGAGGAAGCACAGGAATTCCCAGCAAGACAAGGAACAATCCCCCAGCCTTGGCTTTCATGTCACAGCAGGAAAAACCGACCCAAATCTGAGCCTGGTGTGACATCCTGGGCTGGGGAAGGCCGGGTGTCCACACCAGCATCACCTCTAGCTGCAGCACCCAGCTCATCCCTCCTGGAAAAAGCAAGGAGTAACAGTGCCACAAGCCAGAGGAACCAGGAGAGACATTTCCCTGCTGGTTATCATCCAGAATTGGACAATTTTGGAATTCATTCATTGCAAAGCAAGGAGGTGCCAGAGTCTCCATCCTTGGAGATACCCAGAACCCAGCTGGAGTCCTCACCTGCTCCAGGGGGACCAGAAGAGCTCCAGAGGTCCCTGCCAGCCTCAACCAGGAGGCAAAGGCAGAGCAGGGTGAGAACCGGCTCCCCCACTCCCTTCCCAGCTGGACAGAGCTGCCAAGTGCCTGGGGATCCTGCCAGACAGCTGGGAAAGCACTTCCCACCAGAGACACAAAATGCCAGCCTGGGAGGGACCTTCCTGCAGGTCATCCATCCCTGTCACCCCAGGAATTGCTTGCAGGGCGTTGCTCACCACCATCAGCACAACCATTTGTCCTCTCACAAAGCAGCACATCGTTACCTTGGATGCTGCTGAATGAATACAAGACTTCCCAGATCCACAGGCATGGGAAAAGCTCCCAGTGCCCCCCCACCAAGGATGGAGCCCCCAGCCCGGCGCCGGCCACAGGCCCCTCACAAGGGGGTTTTCATGGAGCTGCACACGCGGAGTTTCCTGGCGGCAGCCCCGGCACAGAGCGGAGCTTTGTCCAGCACCACGGCCGGGAGCTCAGCCCGGAGAAAGAAGTTTATTCAGGGAAAAAGAAAATAAAAAAAAAAGGCCACTTCTCTCTCTGGGCTGAACAGAGGCTGCACAGAGCACACAGAGCAACGTTTTGCTGCCCCTGCGCCAGCTCTTGCTTCTAAATGAGCACTTTATCCCCAAATCCTGCCTTCGGAGCAGCCTGCTGGGAAGGGCAGGTCTCAGCTACCTTCAGGCCCTGCCATCCCTTCTCCTTGCAAATCCCAGCTCATTATCCCAGGGCATTAAGCTCATAATGAGGACAAAGCCACCAGGCTCTGCAGGGTGGGAAGGGGAGCAGGGGGGCTGCCAGGGCCCCCCACACGGTCACCCACAGGGTAGGTGACACCTCCAGCCTTTGCCATCTGAATTCCTTGCACAGGAAGAGGGAGATGCCCAATGAACAGGCATGAAAAAGGAGTCTCTTGCTCAGCAGGGCCAGCCCACTACAGCTGTACATCAGGGAGTGCAAAAAATACACAAATAAAACAAACAAAAAAAACGAATAGTAATAGCAATACTAAGAATTAGAGTAAGAATAATTTCACACATACAGGACCACAGGTAAATCAGCCCCGATAGAGCAGCACAGGCAGACTGACCCTCAGAGCAACTCAACAAAACCAGCCCAGCAAGAGGGAAGGACAGAAAAAAGTTTGAAGAAACTAATCTTTTTCCAAAAATACTTAAACTTCTTTAAATAATATTTGGTTTTGCTTATTGCTCTCCACTTCCCCATTCCTCAGGCATTACAAAAATGCTTGAATGGAGCAACTCTGTGGATTTAAGTCCAACGTAAAGCTTGCAGTTACTTGCTGCTGACGTGGTTTTGGGGTAGTGACCCCACCATCCCTTCCCCCACCTTCCTCCTCATTATCCCATTCTGTTCATATGACATTGTGCCACAAAAAGCATGGATTTTGGGACAGGAATCCTACCTTCTGCGCGTCTCCAGTGAAGTAGGCAATGGTCAGGGTGGGGAGGATCATGAACAGTGCATTGTAATAGAGCAGACCATATTTTCCCAGCTCCTGGAAGCAAGAAATATCTATGTATTTAACTTGGAACATAAAATCCTATTCATATTGCTACTGAGAGTGGAGCTCGTGAGCTAAATCCATGTGGGATTCTCCAAGACAGAGGAGTTGGAGGGTGGGGGTTTTATATGTATCAGAGAATCACAGAATTATTTGGGTTGGAAGGGACCTTAAAGCTCATCTGTGACACCTCCTGCCACGGGCAGGGACACCTTCCACTGTCTTAGGTTGCTCCAAGCCCTGTCCAAATTGGCCTTGGACGCTTCCAGGGATAGGGCAGCCACAGCTTCTCTGGACAACCTGTGCCAGGATTTCACCACCCTCATAGGGAATGATTTATTCCCAATATCCCATCTAACACTGCCCTCTGGCAGTGGGAAGCCATTTCCCCTTGTCCTGTCCCTCCAGGCCCTTGTCCAAAGTCCCTCGCAGGCTCTGGACAGGAGATTTGGGGAGAGTGATAGGGCATAACCAGAAAAGCCTCGCTCCTTTGCCCTCTCAGATGCAGGTTGGTGGCAAACGAAGCCCAACCCTGAAATGCCAAAGGGAAGGTCATCCTACCTTTGAATCCAGCTTCTGTTTCACGTAGGCACCATTTGCAGCTGTTAAGGCATCGTTAATAAGGATAAAAATATATCCTTCCAGGTCGAATGCCAAGTCAGCACTGGGAAAGGGGAAAACCAGAAGTTAAAGCTCTGAGCAGAGACACCGCTTGGAAGATTCTTTTCACCTCCTGTTGAGCCAGTAAGTTGTCAAGAAAAGTTAATCATGGGAGGACGGGTGGGGATTTGGGTCAGTAAAACATTCTTTCCTACTAGAGAGCATGTCTGGGGAGAGGGGGAAGTTAGTGTTTAATCTTCCTTCTTGGGACACTGGATTCCCTTTAGTTTGGACCCTTTGGGGGACACAGGAAGGAGACAGCAAATCAGGAGCTCACCTGGCAGCTACGAAGGCGCCAAAGATCATAGCAAATACTGTCATCTGAATGCTCCAGGAAAACTTCTTCCTGAAAAAGAGAGGCAGGAGGACATGGCTGTCAGCCACAGCTCAGTCCTGCCAGGGCTTTGGAGAGGAACAGGGGACATACATGGAAAGGGGGAGAAAAACCCAAGCAAACCCAAGGAAACAAACCCTTGCAAGAGCCATAAGTAAAAGACACTTTTAGATAATTCTCTCTGTAATTTAAAAGATAAGTAACTTGGTCTCGAGGAGGTGTGAGTTTATGGAGAGCTCCAGGGGCTCAGCTAGGCACGGAGCAGCTCCCAGCCCCATGGAGCCAGCCCTGGGAAAGGGCCTGTTGGCACATGGTGGGAGCAGTATGAGGGTCCCTGCAGGCACCGAGGGCTGGCACAACACCCTCCCCATCCAAAAAGGTGCTGCACAGCCAGGCTGCTGCAAGTGGAGACAGAGCACAGACCTCTGCCCCGCCTGGCAGCTCCGCAGGGCCCCGCGTGTCTCCCAGCTCCCTCCGGGCACGGGAAAGGGCTGTGCAGATCAAGGCAAGCAGCTCCTTCTATCACTTCCTCTGCCCACCCTCCCTCCCAAAACCCAGCCTGGAGCCAACGCCAAAACCCCCGGCCACACAACAGCTCCTTCATGCTGGGCATCATCCCAACACCTCCCAGCTTCTAACTAACTGGGATCTGTCAACGGGAAGAAGGGGCTGGAGAGACTCACTTGAGTAAGAATCCTTCGGCAAACATCGTAAACAGGATGGAAAACCTTCGCAGGACAGTGAACATGGGCAGGCTGCAGGAGGAAGGGGCAGCAGGGTGAGAGGGTGTTCCTGCCTCCCCACTGCAAAATGCAGCTCCGTGGCCACTCCGGAGCGGGCATCGGGATAAAGTCTCTGGAGAACAGAGCATGGGCAAGCCTGCCTGTTCCCTTATGAAAATGACACTGCTCCCTTATGGAAATGGAATTACTCTCTTCTCCAAAAGGTAGCACTTCTATCAGCCCCTGTCAGGGCAGGGGGCCCTGGGGACACCCCCACATCCTCACTCATGGTGGGTGAAGACCAGACCCGTGTCCCTGCCTGCCTCATGGCTGTAGGAAGCATTTGAGAACACACACGTGGCACATTTTGGCGTGGGCAGAGAAGGAAGAGCATCGCCCTGAGTGGCTCCTGCCCGGGTCACCCACAGCCTTGCACAGCCCCACAGCCCCAGGGCCCAGCAGCAGCTGCCTGGGGTTCTCAGGGACCCCACAAGGAGCCCGTTTAAACACACCCCACCATACAAAAAAACATCCATACTTCAGTTTCTTTGTGCTGAACAGTCCTGTGATCTGGTTCCCGAAATACAGAAGAGGTAGAGGAAATGTCTAGAAATAAGAAGGATAAAGCTAAGTGAGCGACTGACTGCAGGAAGCTGGGGAGCTCCCAGAGCACCCTCAGCGGATAAATATAGATATGAAATTATTCCCACCCCGCCATGGAAACGTTCACACACACACGTGTCCCGGCTCCTCAGCCCAGAGCTGCTCCGTGGCCACAGGATCCTGGGGAACACAGACACGCGTTCCACTGCCAAACAGCCCGTGGTGCCACCAGGAGTGAGGGGACAGGGCAGAGAGCCCTGGCTAGAAAGAGAAAAGGTGCCCAGGGAGGGGAGCTGGGTGCCCAGGGAGAGGTCTTACCCGCCGGGGGACATGTCTGTCGAGGTCGGGAAACTTCACCACCCGCAGCGCTTTGCCCGCCCAGAGCACGGCCACCGTCGCCAGCATCTACAAGAGAGGGGGGGGTTACCCCACAGCCCCCCAGACGGAAGATCTGGGGCGTACAGGGGCAATCTACTCACCTGGCCCAGCCCTACACACAGCGACGAGGGGAACCTGCAGGCAGAGAGCAGAGATCAGGGGGGCACCCACACCGGGGGTCCCAGAGGCCACACACCCCGCTGTGTGTGTGTAGGGGGGCAGCAGTAACCCTGTCCCCCCAAACACGAGAGCTCACAGCCATGGGGGGCACTGCCCGGCCGAGCCGCGGGGTCCCCACGGGAAAAGGGGACACGCGGAGAGGGGCTGGCAGTGCAGTGGGCTCCTGGGGGGAGGAGAGGGAGTACGGGGAGGGGGAGAGAGCCGCACTTTAGGGGGTGCATGGAGGGTGTCAGGGGGTGCAGGACCCCAGGGCGAGGGCGGCGTTCATGGGGGTCCCCGGCCCCCAAGGACGAGAGGGGTGCACGGCGGGGTCCCCATGCCCATCCCCCGGGGGGGAGTTCCAATGCCCATCCCCCGGGCGGGGGCTCCGCGATGCCGACTCCGCGGAGGGTCCCCATGCCGAGCCCCCGAGGGGAGTCCCAAAGCCGATCCCCCGAGTGAGGGGGGGGGTCCCGCCGGCCCGGCCGTACCCGTAGGTGGTGAGGACGCTCTTGTTGACCACGACGATGAGGAAGGAGCTGAGGCCGTAGAAGGCGGCGGCCATGAGGCGCAGGCAGAGCGGCGGGGCCGGCGCCGCCATGCCCCGCTCCGCATCGCCGGGCGCGGGGGCTCCGGCGGGGGCTCCCCCCTCGGCCGCCCCCTCGGGCCCCCCCCCGGCACCGGCCGCGGGGCGTCTGCGCGACACGGCCGACATGGCTGGGGCGGGACCGGGAGCGGCGGCGCGGGGAGGGGCCGCGCAGGCGCCGGGAACGGGGAGCGGGGGCACCGACCGAGGGGGTCCGGGCGGGCATGGGCGAGAGGGGGCTGGTATGGGGGGCATCGGCTGTGGGGGGAGCATCGGGCAGGCGGCTGGCGTGGGGAAGGGCCGGTATGGAGAGGGGTCCGGCCCGGGGGGGGCATTGCACAGGGGTCTGGTATGGGCGAGCATGGACGGGGGGGGTGATCGCACAGGGGGCTGGTGTGGGAGCGGGGGCTGGTATCGAGGGGTCCGGCACGGGGGGCTGGGATGAAGAGGGCTGGTAGGGAGGGCACTGACGGGGGGCATAGAATGAGGGGGGTGGTAGGGGGGCACTGCAGGAGGGGCGGGGGTCTGGCGCCGGGGCGCTTCTGGTATCGAGAGGTACAGCACGAGGGTGCGTGGTATTGCATAGGGGTGTTTTATGGGGGACATTGCACAGGGAGCTGTTATGGGGGGCATTGACGTGGGGGCTTCCACGGGGGGCATTGGAGGGGGGCCTGAGATGGGGGGCATTGCCAAGGCAGGCACCGGGCACGGCAGTGGGCTGGTGGTACTGCAGGGTCAAGGGGATACCAAAACCACATGTCCGCTCTCTGGGCAGGAGGATGGCGCTCCCTCCCTCCCTCCCTCCCTCCCTCCTTCTCCACAGCAGAACTGGGGGCCAGGGGGGTCAGACCCACTCTGGCACTGCTGTCCCGGACACAGCGGCCGTGGGGGCCCAGCACCCTGCCGGGTGTTGCCCTCGGGTGACCCCGCACTCAGGATTTTGGCACCAGCCCTTCCCTTGCAGAGATTAAATCTTCCCCTCCAGGCCATGCTCTACCAAGTGGAAAAACCCTTAAACAAACCAGCTTGAAGCACAAAACCACCTCCGCCCTGCAGGGTTACAGTGGAGAGAACAGATTTTGCTGGGAAACAGGACTGGCACATGTACCTCAATCCGTCGCTGTTGGGGAATCTGCTTCACGTCATCCCGATCGAAGCTGAGGAGCCAGATCCCACCCAGCACCAGCTCATGGTCCCCATGGGGCAGCCCAGGGAGGTCTGTGTCCTGCAGCCTCCTGGAGGGATAGGACAGGGATGGAGGGACAAAGCTGCAGCCATGGAAATGCTGCAGTGGGCAGTTGTGGGGGAGATGGAGAGTGGGCATGGGGGCCTGGTGCAGGGGGATGTGGGACGAGGCCCCAGGTCTGCAGCCACGGCACTTCCATGGGATCATTTAGGTTTGAAAAGCCTTCAAAGACCATCAGGTCCAACTTCTCCCCCAGCACTACCAAGGCCACCACTAACCCATGTCCCCAGTTCCACACACAGACATCTGTTAAATCCCTCCAGGGTCATTTTTGGGGTGTGAGGAGGGAAGGCAGCAGTGGAACACTCATTGCCTGTGGCCATGGCAGTGTTCACAGAGGAAACAGCCCCTTTGGACAGCTTTATTGCCAATTATCTGCCTGCCATGACCTGCCTGGGCACAGCCAAACCCTGCAGCCTCCAGTGGAAAATGTGGTGTCGTGGCCCCACAAACACGAGCTGTCACTTGTCCCAGCACACTCAGCTCACCCTCCCTTTGCAGCAAAAAGTAAACTCTTTGCCCAAACTTTCTTTTTCCTGGCTGATTCATGTCCCTGTTGCTGCCCCACTCATGGGGAAAAAGCAGGAGCAGAAGCTGTTTTCTGGCATGGCTCACAGGAAGGACAAACTGACTTTAAAGTCCAGGAGCAACTTTTCCATATCTCAGGTGTCCTTTTACCCGGGCCAAAACTCACAGTCAAACCCTCTTTCTCATTGGCATCACCTTCCTTGTTCCTGCACTGAGTCCTATCTGTCCTTATCAACCTGCTGTGCAGGCTTGGACTTGGGAACATTTATTCCTCCAGCAGCAGAGAGGAACCTAATCCTGCATGGATGCCAGTGCCAGTGGGATTGACGCAAGCAGCACAGATTCCCAAGGCTGCCCTCCCTCTGGCACTGCCATGTCCCCCAGGGAGCCCCACTGAGGGTGCAGGGAAGCCCCTGTGAGTGCAGTGTCCATGGCACAGACGCCACTTTGGTGGTTTTAAGGTCAAATATTTGGATGTCGCCCCCACAACGAAGCCAGCACGGCAAGAAGGGGACGAGCCTGCACTCCCAGGATGGCCATATCTGTGTCACCCACATCCTTGGCATCCCCTGTATCCCCCGTGCCAAGCACAGCTCTGAGTATGACACAAGTGCTCCACTTTTGGCAGCAGAGCCGGGTCTGTCCCGACCTTTCCTTCCTGCTGACCTCAGCCTGCAGGAATCCGAGCGTGCCCACCAAAAATAACAAATGTTAAATGAATCCATTTTAATCTTAATCTCATTTGACAACCAGCTCAGCCTGGGGGGTGCTCCCCAGTGCCCAACTGACCAGGACTCCGGGGTGGGGGGAAAGGGAAAAGGGCTCCGGAGCCCGGCACCCCGCAGGGTACGGGGGCAGAGGGGAGTATGGGGGGCACGGGGGTGGTGGCAGGACCCAGCAGCTCCCGGTGACAGTGGCAGCGGGGGTGGCACGGGGGCCAGGCGGGGCTGGTCCCGGCACAATGAGGAAGTCACGGTGAGATCCCTATCGCCTGCGCGGGGGCGGCCGGGAAAGGCACGGTACAACGGGGGCGGGAGTGGGGCCGCCTCGATTCAGGGCTGCCAGTGCCCCCAAAACCTGGGTGCTGCTGCGAAGGGGGAAGAGGTAACTAACCCCAACCCTAACTGGTGTGCCAGACTGGGGAGCACCTGGATCCCAAGGAAAACAGGCACTAAGTGCTGTAGGCACCGTCTTGGATGTGCTGGGAGAAGCCTGCAGGGCTAGGCTGTGCTGTGCCAGCCCCTGGAGGGACTTTCTGTATGGCATTTCCACTTCTGGACATAGAATCACAGAATCCTGCAATGCTTTGGATTGGAAGGAACCTTAAAGATCACACAGTCCTGCGCCCTGCCATGAGCAGGGACACCTTCCACTATCCCAGGTTGCTCCAAGCCCCATTCAACCTTGAACACTTCCAGGGATGGGGCAGCCACAACTTCTCTGGGCAACTGTGCCAGGGCCTCACCACCCTCACAGCCAAGAATTTGTCCCTAAATCCAATCTAATCTTCCGCTCAGTCTAAAGCCTTATATCTGACTATAAGGAATATCTAAAAAAAAAAATCACAAAGACCCCCAAATGAACAAGCATGATGGGGCTTGGAATGATGGAGCAGTGTAGCTGCCTCAGATGAAGGCAACAGCAACTGAGAATCCTCAGCATGGGAAGGATAAATCCATGGGAAAGAGCCTGGCATAACGGCTCACTCTACTCCCACCCTGTCCACGAGGCACTGAGCTGCGGCTTGACATGACTGCTCAGTAAGAGATAAGGAGACATCAGTTTAACCAGCACCAGATCAGTGGTGTGGGAACCAGCAGCTCAGACGGGCTGACACCTGTCCTGGGAAGGCACACTGCTCCACATGCTACTGCTCTGTGCCGCCTCCAGATATGCCTGTCCTTGGGGCTGCCCATGCCCCAGATGACATAAACTGGCTCCAGATGTGCACACTATCCATCCTGCTCCAGCTGTGCAGGCCTGGCCCCAGCTGTGTGTCTCACACACCCAGAACATGCCAAAATGAAAATCCTCACTGAAACCCTCCCAGTCCTGCTCCAGGACTAGCCATACAGACACATTATGTACATTACTATAACCACACGTTATAGTTTCATCATCCAGTGAGGTTTTATTCCCACTGTGCTGCCAGCAGGCTCACGCTCTCACTTCCACTAAAAAATCCCCATGGATCACACAAAACCCAGAGCAGTGGGACTTACCGGCAAAGGAAGGCTCTGCCTTGCCCCAGGGGAGATAAATTCTGTTCCCCAACATTTCCATCTTCAAGGCAGAGGTGGGAGCTGTGCGGTATTTCCTGTGGTTGCAGCCTGTAATGAGGTTAACACTGTTTTTGAGGTTTAACTCTTCAACCGACATGAGAAAGGAAGCCACAGGCTCTGCAGAGTCAGGGTTTGGGAGCAGCAGGGAGCCAGTGGGATGGAGGGCACTGGAGCACCCCTGGAGCCTTGGACCTCTCAACCCAGGGGGTCTGCAGCTTGGAGCATCCTTGGATGAGCTGGGCATCAGCACAAGCAGAGGGGGTGACACTCACTGCTGGTGAAAACAACCTCATTCCTTAAGGACTCTTCATTCCATGCTTCTGGGATTAGCAGGAAAATGTCCTTTCCCTGATGGAGCTCAGCCCAGCACACTGTGCTATGCTCCCATCACCTCGTACACAGCAACACAACCATAAAAATCCATTTGGGATGGATTCAGTTTTGCTGGGGTGTCTCCAAATTCTGTAAGAATTTTTAGAAGACACCTCTTCCCTTGAGACTGCTCCTTTAAGGGATGCTGGGTTTTCCCATGGACTGACTCAGACTGGAAACTCTCCATTTTTGGTGCTGTTATCTGGGTCAGCCCCACTGCTCACTTCGCTCACACTCACCGATGCCTCTCGCTGTGCTCGGCAGCTCCGGCCACAGCAGGAGGAGGAGGAGGATCCCAGCACCACATGTCCTGAGGACAGCCAAGGTAAGGACCCTCCACTCTCCCACTTTCCAAACCCCTGCACTTAAACCCAAAATATCCCAGCTCATTGTCCTCACCTGCTGCTGCCATGTGTTATCCCCTCCTGGCACAGCTGCTGGTGAAGATTCCACCTGGTTTGGGCTTGAACAACAGGACAGCTTTTCCCTTGTTTATTTGCTTCCCATTTCTTTAGCACTAATGCACAAGAAGACATTAACAGAGATGAGATCAAAGCCCAGCATCTGCCAGCAAGGGAAACAATCTTGTTCCTTTGGCTTTGGAGTTTGCAAATGCCTATAAATTGGAATAAAAATAAGAATGTAAGTGATTCCCAGGGGAGGCAGAGCCTGCAGTCCCTTGTAAAGCTGGCAGTAGGGAGATTTAGTGTGTTTTCAGCTCTTTTCATAAACACGAGTTGTATTTTTTCATTTGCTCTGACTTGCAGAAGGTTCATCAGCTTCTCTTAGTAGGTCAGGTAATAGGGAGGCACTTAAAATTTGACTCACTAATGATGAGTATTTGAACAGCCCTCAAACCAAACAAGGTCAGCTCACACTGCAGGAGAAATACCAAAGCATTTGCTGCTGGTGGTGGCCTGGTTTGGGTTGAGAAACAGCATTTTGAAGCTTTTACTGCAGACTCTGCTGTCCCTCCAGGGAAAACTTGCCATTCCTGATGTCAGGTATTGCATGGGGTTATTTGAAAAGAAAATGAGGGAGCTGTGGGGCTTTTCTGGATGTTCAACCCTAGGTAGGGCAATGGGGTATTAGCTCTGGAGAGGGTCTGCTCCCAGGACCAAGTTTTTCATGAAAAAGATGAATTTTGCCCCAGGCAGCTGTGTTTCCTTGCCCTTCAGTCTGTGCCTTGGTTGTTTCAAAGCTGTCCCATCCCCACACCCCAAGACCCACAGGGATGGTGAGGTTGGGCTTCCCGTCTGGAAGGGGTTTGTCCTGGTGGGATGCTTCCAAAGAGGCTGGGGAGGAAGGCAAAGGGAACAGGGAAAAATTTAGGCAAGCCTGTGGGATGCAGGCACAAGAGTGGCTCCTTGGGAAGAGGTGGGAAGCCCTGACCTGAGGTTTTGGGGCTGTCTCAAGGGGTTCACTGCTGGGAAGTCATTGCTCATCTTGGGCAGGACCTGTGGGAAAGATCTTATGGAAATGGAAGTTTTGTCCCACAAACCCATGTCTGAGCATCCCAAGGGATGGAGATTATAGGGAGAGCCCTGGTGTGTGGTCACCACTAAAGAGCTTTTTCTTATGTTTAGCTGGAATTTTCTGATTTCCAATGTGAACCCATTGCCTCCTGTCCTTTTCCCAGGCAGCACTGGGACGAGCTTGGCTCTCTCCCAGTCACTACCCATCTATACCCAAGAATTTAACCCTCTTTGAGCCCCTCCTCTCCAGCAGCTCTCCCAACCCTTCCACATTTCCCAGGTGCTCCTGACACTCAGGCACTTTTGCTGGACTCACTGCAATCTGTCCATGTCTCTCCTGTCCTGGGGGGAGCCCAGCCCTGATTCCAGCATTTCAGATGTGCCTCTGCGATGCTGAGCAGAGGGGTACCATCCCCCTGACCCACCAAAACCATCTATTTCAAGGAAGGCTTTCAGCCTTGACTTCCCTGCTGTAAATCCATGATTCCTGCTCCCATCACCTCCTGGTGCTCCCACCTGTGCTGGAGGATTCCAGGAGGATTCTCTCCATCCCCTTTCCTCCCACAGACTATGCCATGTGTGGGCAGCGGCTGCAGCCCAGGCCATGACAGGGTCCGGCAATGCTTTGGTGCTCCACATCCTGCTCTGCTGCCTGTGCCAAGGTAAGTGGCCACCACATGGCTCAGCACGGCCACCATGGCCTTGCTGACCACCAGAGCATACACCCTGGTTCTGCAGGGGATTTAGGGTGGGAATAGGTCAGTTGTAGAGCTACAGCTGTGGATTTTGGGAGGAGCACTTCACTAGCATTGTAGGGGGTCCCACACTCTGCAGCACCCTCTGCTTCCCGCTCACATCCTTGGAGCAGGACTGTGTCTAGCCTCGTTGCAGCGGCTGTGCTAAGCAGTAGGATGTGCCTCCACAGGCACAGCCGGAGCACAGCCTTGCCCTTTCCAGGAAGGCCAGATGGAGCCTGATAGCGGCTGTGAGCCAGGGCTGCCGGGGCTAGTGCAGAGCTCCATCTGATAGCGGAGGGCAGTGCACGCCTCCGCTGCCCTAATCAGGGGATCAGAGCTCTCGAGACTGTTGGTTATTTCCCTGCACTCATTTAAACATTACAGCAAAACCTAAAATTGGTGAAACTGGCTGTTTCTGATCTGCTGGGATGAGTCACCAGGTGCTGGAGCACTGCTGCAAGCAGGGGGTTCATCACAGAGTCACAGATTGTTTTGGGTTGGGAGTGACCTTAAAGCTCATCTCATTCCACACCCTGCCATGGGCAGGGACACCTTCCACTATCCCAGGTTACTCCACGCCCCATCCAACCTGGCCTTGGACCCTTCTGGGGATGGGGCAGCCACAGCTTCTCTGGGCAACCTATGCCAGGGCCTCACCACACTCACAACCAAGAATTTCTTCCCAGTATCACTCATGACCCCTGGTTTCTCCCTATCCCATGGGGTTCAAGGTGGCTGGGGGTGCTGGCATCCCTTTACTGCAGGGTCCAGCCATGCTGCTGCTGCATCCTAGCAAAGCAGCCACCCCTGGGGAGTGGTGCAGCCCACAGGCATCCCCTCCTGTGGGATACCCAGCTGGAGCCACCCTGACCTGGCGGGTGTTGGCACAGGTGCTGCAAACATCAAGTGCTCGGGGCATGTCTGGGTAGACCCTGCGCCAGTAGTGCAGATGGGCTCCAACATCTCCATCAACTGCCTCTCCACCCTCGGCTGCCCCTCAGCCAAGTTCATCATTCTCCTCAACTACAACCACACTGAGGGTCCCCTGCACGCCCTCAGCAGCAGCTCCGTCCAGCTCCGGCTGCGCGATTTCCGGCTGCCCTTTGGGACCATCGTCTGCTTTGCCCGCTGCCCCAACAGCGTGCGGGACCAGCTGGTGTGTGGCACTGAGGTCCGGGCCGGCTGTGAGTACCCTGGGAGGGGAGGAGGGGGCTCAGGTGCTTTTGCTGAGCAGCAAGGAGTTGGGGGGTGCAGTGCCTGGGTTTTGGGGGATGTCCAAACATTCACCCGTCCTTGCCCCTGCAGACCCTCCAGATCCCCCCAGCAACCTGAGCTGTGCCATTGCCGAGGGCTCAGAGCACCTGGAGTGCAGATGGGATGCGGGGAGGCCGCCCCACCTGCTCACCCACCACACCCTCCACCTGCGCAGGTGAGGCCCCTGAGGACCAGAGGGGCTGCAAGGCTGGGAGGGAGTGCGGGACCGACACATGGCAGCCAGCGAGCGGGGTGACAGCAAGGCTGTCAGTGCCCTAGTTACACTTCCTACAGCTCACGTTTGCTCATCTCCTGCTTCAAAACCACACGTTCCACCACGGGTTGAGTTCTGCAGGAGGAACCTCCCGCACCCAGTGCTGTTACTGACCTGGCACGCGTTCTATTGTGCCGTGGCACATGGAAGCAGCACATTGTTTTCAGGTGCTTGGATTGTCTCTGAGCTAAAGAGAGGGTGAATCTAATGCTGCCCAAACCCCAAAACTGAAACCGCAGCTTAAAGCTGAAGCAGAGGTGCTGGCTGCTGCATGGTGTGCCACAGCCCACCCCAGGATGCTCCCTGCCACTGAAGTCCCCATGGTACTAGCCTGGCATGTCACAGCCCATCCTGAGATGCTCCATGCCCCTGAAGTCCCACCAGCCTCACAGGCTTTCAGTTACTCTGACTCAATTACTAAAGACATTAAATTCCATCATACTTGGCTTTTAGACAGGAGGTTTATCCCTTCTCTTCACAATTTGCTTGGGTTCAAACTGAACCATGCAGCCAGAAATTTCCCTTCCTGTCATGAAAATGCAAATTCCCAGCAGAAGTGTCAGGAACTGAAGGGAATAACTTTCCAGTTTGCTTTAGGAGTGACAAACTCCAGTTTTGGGGATGGTGTTGCCCTGGGAGGCAATGCCTCTGGAGTGTCACCATCCCAGTGGGTGTGTGGTGCTGGGATGGGCACTGACAGGCTGCCTTCTGCTTCCCAGGGTGGTGGCAGAAGATGAGGAAGGTGCTGAGGAGGAGGAAGAAGAAGAGGAGAAGGTGTTCCCTGCAGATTCACCAGTGCCCCTGAGTGTGCTGTGCAACAGGAGCCACTATTCGGTGTGGGTGCAGGCCAGGAATGCACTGGGAGCTGCCCACTCAGCCCCTCAGCTTCTCAGCCTGCAGGACATTGGTATGTCTGCCCACCCATCCATCTGCCCACCTGCCTGTCAGCAGCACGGAGTGCTGGGGCTGTGCATGGCCCTGAGCTGTCATTTTAGGGACCCTCCTGAGGTGCACAGTGACATGCACAAGGGCAGCCCCCCACCCCACCCATTCCTGTCTCTCTCCCCAGTAATCCCCACTCTGCCCTTGGTTACTGGTGCTGAGACAACAGAGACGTCCCCTCCCACCACCACGATCCACTGGAGCAGTCAGACACAGCTGGAGAATGTGCACTGTGAAGAGCGACACCAAGCCAAGGGCACCTCAGCATGGCATGTGAGACCCCCGGGACTCCCCAGACCTCCCCCCACATGCAGCATCAAGCCCTGTTAGGAGGGGTGCAAGTCCTGGTCCTGCTGGAGACCCTCTTAACAACGGGAGCATTTGGGGTCATTCAAAACCCACCCCTTTGCTCTGGTGCCAGTCAGGAAGGTGCACCCCAGCCATAGGCAGCCCCCACCTTTGGAGAGCAGGAAAGCTGGTGCCATCTAAGAGAACAGATGGCTGTGTGGAAAGGGTTATCTCAGATTTTTGAGCAAAAGGGCAAAATTCAGAATGTTTCCAAATATTATTTGTTCTGCAAGGACAAGATACAAAATCCTCTGGGATGCTCAGTGCAGACCCACAGACACAACTACACTGGGACAGCTCCACCCTTTGGAAACATCCCGGGGTGCTGGTAGGGGCTGAGCTGGATCTCAGTCCCCACAGAAGCCCCTAAAATCCCTGTGGTGTCAGAAGCCCAGTGCAGCAGTTGGATGGGAGTTCTTTCTACAGTCCCACAGCTTGCCCCATGCATTCACAGAGGGGACAGTGTGGGCACTGCCCATCCCCATCCATGCAGATGAGGAAGGCAGTGAGAACCACTGTGTCTGGGGGCTGGTGGTGGCAGTGGGGGCCCAGCTGGGTCCCACTTTCCTCCAGGGCCCTGCTTCCCTTGCAGGTGGAGGTATGGGACAGTGCAGCACAGGATCAGCCCCGCTGGCAGCACAACCTGCAGAGTGACACCCAGTACCTGTTCCAGGTCAGGTGCAGGCTCAGCTCCCCTGACAGCCCCTGGAGTGCCTGGAGCCCCCCTTTTCTCTACACCACCCCTGAGGCAGGTAGGCTCAGCCTCAGAGACACCCATGTACGTGGCATGTCCAGGGTGCCCCGGGTATTGGTGGAGTCCCCATCCCTGCAGGGATTTCAAAGCCATGTGGATATGGCTTTTGGGGACATGGGTTAGTTGTGGCCCTGGCATTTCTGGGGGAATGGTTGGACTTAGAGATTTAGAGGGCGTTTCCAACCTAAACAATTCCATGATTCCACAGTTTTTCATGGCCTTTTGCACTAGGCGGAAAAATTACACCAGTCGTGGTGTCGCACCAGCCACAAATATCTGTCACCTCGTGGCAGCTTCCCCCTTTTCATCCTGGCTGCTAACACCAGGATGAGGCTGGAAAGGGCCGGCTCAGTCCTCCTGCCCGGCAGCGGGATGGGATGCCCGAGCAGCATCGCCCTCGCATCCCGGCTGTAGTGAGGAAGCCGGGCATGTGCTCGCCTCAAAAAGCAGCGCCCGCTGCTGTTTCCTCCCACAGCGGCAGAGACCCGGCCAGGCAGGGCTTCCTGCTAGGGCTGTGTGTGTGGGAGAGCCCCGTAGGTGGGTGTCCCCCGCTGCCTCAACCCCCATCCCACGCTCCCTCTGTCCCGCAGCCCCCGCCGCGGCTCCCGATGTCTGGCGGCGCCTGGGCCCGGCCTTCCCCAACGGCAGCCACGAGGTGACGGTCTTGATCAAGGTAAAGTGCCTTTTGGCAGCCCCTGCCAAATTTTGGCGTGCTCTGCTCCTCCCCGAGCAAAGAAAGGAACGCCCTCTCTCAGGAGCCCTTCGACCAAAGGCATGGGCGGGGAAATGACACCCCAACGTGAAGTAAAATCTCTCCATCTCTGTAAAACTCACGTGTGTGTCACCCAGCCAAGGGCACGCCTGTGCTGCCTGGGGTGTCTCAGTGTCACATCCCACACCCGTACCCACGGGCCTGTCTGTCTGTCTTGCCGTTCACAGCCGCTGCCCCCCCGGGATGCCCGCGGGAGGATCCTGGGCTATGCCGTGGCTGCCGAGACCCCCGGGGGAATGCTGGTCCTCTGCAACACCTCCAGCACGGAGTGCAGTATCCTGGTGCAACCGGGAGCCCGCACCCTCCTCGTCACTGCTCACAACTCCAAGGGGGCTTCCAGCCCCGCCAGTATCACCCTTGGCCAGGGGGCCAGCAGCCAGGAAGGTAGGATGTCACACAGGCCACTTGCAGGTGTAACAGAGACTGGCTTTTAGCAGGGTTGCAGGAGAAAAATGCTGAATTGTGAAAGGGAAAATCTTGGCAAACATTTTCCCTCAGCAGCCCACTCTGCTGAGGGAACACAACATCCCCCAGACAATTCCAGCATCCCCCAGAGATGGAAGTGCTACACAGGTGCATACAGAACCATGGAATGCTGGAATGGTTTGGGTTGGAAGGAAAACCTTAAAGCCCGTCAAATCCCATCCCCTGCCATGGGCAGGGACACCTTCCGCTATCCCAGGTTGCTCCAAGCCCCGTCCAGCCTGGCCTTGGACACTTCCAGGGAAGGGGCAGCCACAGCTTCTCTGGGCAACCTGTGCCAGGGCCTCG
>JAWMRA010000005.1:1153136-1165273 GCA_035584735.1 Pseudotriccus pelzelni | reverse complement strand
CTCATTCCACCCCCTGCCATGGGCAGGGACACCTTCCACTAGCCCAGGTTGCTCCAAGCCCCGTCCAACCTGGCCTTCAACATTTCCACCTGTGCCAGGGCCTCACCACCCTCTCAGGGAAGGATTTCTCCCCAGTATCCCATCTAACACTGCCCTCTGGCAGTGGGAAGCCATTCCCCCTTGTCCTGTCCCTCCAGGCCCTTGTAAACAGTCCCGCTCCATTTAATCAGGCAGAATGAGAAATACCCTCCATATTCCACTGGGATGGATTCCACATAACAACTGGTCCCCACTCCACTCCTGATTTTATAGATTTAATTGTACACCCTTCTCTCAGAGATCTCTTTGCCAGCCTTAGGAAGTTTGCCTGTTTTCCAGAGAAAAGTCATTCCACACCTCAGCCTGACAAGGTAATACTCAAACCTAAGTACACCAACACCCTCTAAAACAATACAAAATACTTTAGTTATGTTTTTGATTCCTTTCTTACTACTTCACTTTTTATCTACAGTTTTAATCACTGCAGGGTACTGACATCTTATTTTCATCTATTGGTAGCCATGTGACATTCTCTTTTCTGAGCAATGATGTCAAGGATTTCTACAGTAACTGTGATTTTCTTCCCTAGGCTGTTTTTGTTTAAAACCAAATCACTACAGTTTACCAAAAACCACTCTATTTTCACAACTTTAACCACTGAACCAACAAAAAGCAAATTCCACATACAACCTCACTAGTTCTCTATCCAGAGTAACTAAAGCTTATTTAAAACACCAACAAAAGACTTGGCACATTCTCCTCAGCCTCTTCAATCACTTAGGTGACAACAGACACAGACATATTGAACAAATTGCTTATCCTGAATAATCTTTGGAAACATTTGATTTCTATGCAGTGGCAACTCTCAATAGCGCTCTGATCTTGTAACTGGTGCTGCACTTAAGGGCCTTGGGGAAGGCTGTCCAAAACTAAGAACAAATTACCAAGAAGGCCAAAGCAGGCAGTGAGAGATGTAAAAACACCAGCAACAACAAAAATAGACTCATGATAGAAGCATTTCTGGTAAGGTTTGAAATTGGGTGAACACGAGGAGCGAGGGGACTAATCATGAAGGGTGCTGTGCACAGTGAGACAACAGGCAGGACAGAAAAGCTCCATAGTGAATCCACTTGTATTCTCTATTTTGGTGAGTTTTTACTGTGCAGACCTTCCCTTCTGGAGGGGCTCATGCTAACACACAGGTATCCCCAGTTAGATAGAAAGGATCAGTACCTCATTTGAATCCAGCAGACTCCCCTGCATTTCTGTCATCGCCTTTGTCTGATGAAAGTTGCGTGTCCACGCCAAAGTGACAAAAGAACAAAGGGAGAAAACAAAAGGAAGAAATGAGACTCAACTACATACAGAAACAACAGGTTTGTCACATGAACTCGCAGGGTACAGATGTCACTGAGCACACGAAGAAGCACAGGGATGAGATGAAGCTGTGCAAGCACCCAGAGAGATTTAGAGGATGGATGTGCCACAGAGGTGGAGACAAGAGAAAGCTCAGAGGGACACCAGGAAGGTTCACCAGGAGCTGGTGGGAGCCCTGGCACAGACCACACATGCAGGCTGGTCTCCAGCACCGTGAGGAGATGGGCAGGGAAGAGTGGGATGTTAAAATCACTGTTAATGGAAAAGCTTCCTGCAGAGCCTCCAGCCAAGAGTTGTTCCTCCCAGTTTTGAGAAGATGAACTGTTCTTTTCCAAAATGTATTTCTCAGTCTCCCACTGCAACCTCCTCTAAGGCAGCGATCGGATTAGTGAGAAGCTTTGAAGGCACAGGGAAGAGGCACAGCAGGTACACAGAGCAGGAACTGATTAGCGCATCAGTCTTTCCAGGAGTCCTGCATCCAACTTTTAGAATAAATTTTAAGATCTGTCTGCAATGTAACACCTTCCTGGGTTTGTTTGGGGTTTTTTTGGTAGAAATTAAAGACTCAAGCCCTAGACCAGCTGCAGAGAAGTTAAAAAGAGGATCTCTCTTTTATGGCATAACCCAATCTCCTAGAAAGAGGCTCATCAGACCAGGGCTGCCAATGTCCATGGATTTCAGATTAAACCAGCAAGAATCTGAGACAGTATTGAGAATTCATTTTACCCAAAGTATCACTGTCTAGTAACTGCAGAGAAAAAAAATGAAAAACAGGAAAGACCTCAGACATAGTCAAGCGTTTCACCCCTCAGTGAGGAGAACAAGAAGGAGAGCTCTTTCCCAAGACTAAGGCAGATGAACAGCACTAGATCCTCAGATTCCCTTTTCCCAAAGACTCCTAGGGCAATTTTCCAGTAGTTCTCTACTACAGGAATGAGGGAGCTCATCACAATACGTCAATCCCAATTTCTGAGAAAATCTACTGGGACACATGGTGGTTTTCAGCCATAAGAATACAGAAGATCTGGGGCCAAAAACCAGAACTTACCTATAAACCAAATCACTTCCACACATTCATCTTTCTTCTTACCAATAAGAATCACAGAAACCTTAAGCAACTTGAATTTCATGACTTATAAATAAGTCCAAGAGGACAAAGAGAGGAAACAGCAGGTGACTGGTATGTTTTCTGAATATTCCACCTTCACAAAGGAGCTGCAGCAAAGGCTTTCCTCACGACTGTATTACAGAGCTATTCTCCTATAATCCAGAGAGAAAATCCCCACACTGTGTCCCATGGGATCAGGGAACAATGGATAAGTGAGATGGGGAGACACATCTGCTGGACAGACAATAAAGCAGGCTAAAAGCATCTAAATTTAAAGGCAGATTTGTTAATACCTCACTTTCATGCTTACGCAGCAAGAGGCTGTTAACTTCTTATGTGACAGTGCTAAAAATATCCAACTTGTTTATTTGAAGAAAAATTAACCTCTCAAATAGAACAATCTACTAATCATGTCAGTTCTTCCACAGAAGTAAATTGATTATTCTAATTGGTTTGGATTTGTCTGTTCTTCAGGGGTTTTTTTCCTTGTTTTATTTTCATGAAGTATTGATTCAGTTTTCAAATGGAAAATACAGTATGGACCTTTCTAGTCTCTAAATCACTCACGAGTACTGTCATCTTATACTATCACACATGCTTATGTGTTAAAAAAGACTGTCCTCAGCTCATGAAATGTCAAACAAACCTGATCCAGAAAGATTAAGGGAACTTGAGAGGACTACAAGTTTACTAAATCTCAGTAAAGTACATAAATACTTAGTACACAGCAACATTAAGTGTAACTCAAATTCCCTTTTCTACACAAGCCAGAGAAAACAGCATTTAATGAACACTTCATTAAACAGCTTAAGGAAAACAGAGACATGCAATCGTGTAAAGAACTGAACTATCTCATACAGCAAGAAAATAGCCTGACTGTGCCCAAATCAAACTCAGAATGAGTTCAATGAGAACAGAAACAGTTTTCATTGGAAAACTGGAAAATACCTCCCCATGTGTATTATGGCCCAGATCACAGGACAAAAACTGGCAAGGTGTGAAAAAGCAGGAATATATATTAGGAGACCAAGATGAGTATTACATATTATCTAGTTACTTCAAAGGAGCCATAACCATCTGCATACAAAGTTGCAGACACCAATCTCTTAAGTGAGCTACATAACATATTACAGAATGTTTAAAGCGAAGATTAAAACCAACGATTAAGGCAGCCCTGCATCACAAAACAGAGCTCTCAGCACTTCCCTCCCTTGTACATCTCTCCTTGGCACTCTTGGAACAGAATAATTAACACTTTGCAATGTCTGAAATGAGCATGCTTGAGAAAACTATGATTTTAAAGCAATTCTATAGCAACTGTGCTGAGTATCACTGAAGCACACAAATGTATTATTTCAACAGGTTTGCCAAAATCTTGCCTATGTATCACAAAATGAGAAGACACCCACGTTAGAAATTGAAGGCACACAGTTGAGGTATTAAGGTCTCTGAGACACCACCAGTCTTCCCTCAATCTTACACTGTGTTTAGCAAGCACCATAAATTTGTGTATTGCTTAACAGAGATGCTAAATAGCATGAAATTTCATTTTTTAACAAGAAAACCTGACCACCTTTCTCTAAAATCCTCACCAAGAGGCAGTTCTTACACAGTTACCTGCCCAGGTGCAGCAGTAATCCAGGCTTCTCTCTAGGTTATACCAGACTATACACTAGCCTAAGGGTACAGCTCACCTAAAACCAACCACAGTCAGAACAGCCACTTGTGCTACTGCAGAACTTCAACTCTGCTAAAAGGATGTTGTTCCACTTTATCAACCTGCAGCTGCAGGTCAGTGTCTCACACAGCAGTGCTTCCACTCCCAGAAATGCCTATCAATAACAAACCCTTTACAAACTGGATGCTACAAGCATGGAAAGTCACTTTACCTCCTCGCTCTTTGACTTGTGAAGAACAAATCCTTTTTTCCATTGTCCATCAGCCCCCTCGTTTGGTTTACGGATGTTGAACTCAACTTTTGCACGATCCTTGCTCTGAATGGCTTTCCACTCGTCCAGGGTCATTTCCTTAGGGCCTTCTTCCTTAACTTCTTCAACCTCATTCTCTCTGCAGTAAATTCATGGATATTATGTTCATGACCTAGAATTTATACTCTAAATACAACTCCAAAATCATCTGAAGGTTAGTTGACACCAGATTATAAATTAAATTATAAATCTACATTTGTTTTTATATTTATAAATCCCTATATTTAGAAGTTAAGAGCTGTATGTAGGTAAACACACACTTGCACCACAGAAAAATTCATCTCCTTTAGCCAGAGTACAAAAAAAAAAATTACACCCAGCCACCTTTGAGAAACTAAATGGTGAGCACAGCAAAATGTTAAAATTAAAACTGACTTGTGCCATCAATTCTCTACATTAATGACAATTTTATTTATAGATATTAAAGTCAAACTTCTGCAATGGACACGCTTGGAGCTTCTTCACCCATTTTTTGAGGCACATCTCTCATAAATGTTCAAGTTACGGCAGTGAGAACTTGCTCTTCCAACAGTTTTCAAGCTTTTTAGTTTTTTTTAAAAATAGAATCTAATCAAAATTGGAGAGTTTGCTTCCTTTGTTAAACCAAAGACAATTATTTAAACAAGTTTTACTTTCAGGTAATTTGAAAAAACAACCGCACACAACTTACTTGTGACATACATCACCTCTGCCTTCTGCCAAAGAGCTACTTTTAAGTGAAACACACAACCACTATGCCCAGTAACAGACCATGTTCCAGCTATACAGGAGGCCAAGCCTTTGGACACTGTTCAGTTGTTTATGCAACTAAATTTCTGATTTATAGAAAACTAGAGCAGCAAATAGACTTATCTGGTGGCCATTGATTTTCATGTAATAACACAGAGGTTTTATGTCAAAATTAGTGTATTTCTTTTCTCATTATGTAGGACAGAGTGATTTTTGACACTGTATGTAATAGGAAGAACTTGTTTTGTTCAAGGCAAAGATATTACCTGCACATTTTACTGCAGTAAAACATCCTACAATTCTGCTGAAACGTTTAGGGTAGAGATTCACATCAAACCAGCCAATTTGAAAAGTAACCCATGTAGAAATGCTTTTCTGTAAAGACAACTGATGTTTACAACAGATGTTTTGTGCTTGAAACTGAGAATTTTCTGCAGATTTGAGGAAGAAAAAACCATCCAAAGAGCTGCAGAGTTGTGCAGGTCACTGATCTGTGCATGGATGGGTCAGTATCTGGTCAAGCACCAGACACTGCTACTACTAAAGATCCAGCGAATACTGCAGACACAGCAATTTAATACATCCAGATTTCCAATACACAGAACTTTTTAAAGGACTAGCTAGCCTGCATTTTCTGACCATCGCTCAAGTTTTAAGTCCTTAAAAACGTCCTTAACCTTGGATCGCAACACTGGAGAAGTAAGATCATTTAGTCTTTTTTCAGTTAAACTGAATCCATTCCTTAGTATCTGTGCAGTATCTGCACCCTCTCTGCCAAAGTTATTAGTGAGCAAATCAAAGTACAGCAAACTCCATATCAGAAACCAAAATTCTGCCTTATCCATTAGCCTATTTTTTTTTTTAATCCACTATAAAGCACATTTCTCATTAAAATACAATATTTTATTGTACTGTGCTACCATAAAAATTTTCATCATATTTTCACACCAACTCAGTAACACTTGTTCTGCATCTCTGGTTACTCTTTCACTCACCCAGTCACTGGTTCCTTCTGTAACAGTGTCCAAATGAAGTGGAAAGAGATCCAGACAACTCTGAAAACTGCCTGCACACACAGAGGCTGGAGAATTAGAGATATAACCTTTCTCCTACAGCCAGTGACACAGTCTCAAAGCTGTTGTGGAAAACTAAGGTAAACAAAGTTGCCTTCCACTGCCATTATGACCCTTTTGCTTTGTTCTACCTAGTTTTGAGCACAGGTGCTTTTGGATTTGGAATTAGGAGTTACAATCCCGAGACCCAAAGTGTATTTCAAATTATTAATAAATAAATCTGAAAGTGACCCAAGAGCCTGCAGGACACCAAGGGACAGTTTCAAGACCAGAGTTTCCAGACATGCAGTTTTCAACCTGAGAGTGGTTCAGCAGCATTGTGGATCATCTACTGACAAATCTGAATTTGGCAAAACTGATGTGGGAATAAACGTCAAGAGGTTAAAGGCAAAGCACTAGTACCTCTGGAGCAACCAAAGACACAAAGAGAGGTGGTACTCACTTATTTTCAGAATCGGCAGGCGGATGCTCCTCTCCCTCTGGCGTTTCCTCAGTTACAGCTGACTGATCCAATTCACTGCAATTACATAATGGTTGGAATTTGGGCTTTTTACAAGTTCATCCTTCTTTAAAGCTACATGAGATTAACAATCAAGATCTATAGTGGATTTACTATTTTATTAAGGATTGGTGCTGTCTGTGCCTTTCAAATTCTACGCTTTTCACCCAACTAACGGTTTTCCCCAACGCTTCCTTGAACCCCTCCTGAAAGCCTCCCACTGTCCCTCTGACACAAAAGGGATCTCGGCATTAAAAATAGTTTTCAATGTAATGCTTGAATTTTTGTAACACAAAAAGCATGCTTGACCTGATCTAAAAACCGTTCTAGTTTCTAGTAAAAGAATTGTTCAAAAATCAGCACAAGACCTCCCAACATAAACTTCCCCAAAATTCCAGTTTAACAGTGAAGCCACCTCTTACATTACGAGAAATTGCTTCTTTTTTAATTCTGCAGAAGAGCAGTAAAATTATCAAAAACAAAGGTAAAAAGGCAAGTAAATCTGTGTGTTCCATAAGCCCTAACTAGGACTGATTAACGCTCTGCTAACAGTTGAGTGAGCAAGGACAGAGTACTCACGTGAGCTCGTCTTTGACGGTTCCCCAGTTGTGTGAGCCGCTGCCACCACGCTTGTCCTCGTGCTTTAGGCCGCTGAAATGTGAATGTGAAACAGAACTAACAAAACTGAGTTAACATCATAGTGTCCAGACACAGAGATTCAAAGAGCAATTTGCAATTTGTCTAAGAATTGTAAAGAAAAGCCGAAAAATATAGAAAAAGTTAAAGACTTACGATCTATCGCTGCCACTGTGTCTGTCAAATTCCCGTTTGCCACGGGAGTCAAACCCATCTCCTCGGCCCATCCCGCGGCCACGGCCACGGCCCCGGCCCAGTCCACCACGTCCACGCATGGGTCGGTCAATGATGGGCCTGGCATGGACAGACAAATGTGAGCGACTCACCACCCAAAATCTACAGCGTGGCTTTTACTATTCTTGTCCTCTTTGCTAATTTTACTTAGTTATTTTTCCTTTGTAACTGGGTCAAAGCTCTAGTTTCAAAAAAGCCACTTTTACTCCCCATCCCTGGAAGTGTTCAAGGCCAGGCTGGGGTTTGGAGCACCCTGTTCTAGTGGCAGGTGCTCCTGCCCATGGCAGGAGGTTGGAACTGGATGATCTTTAAGGTCCCTTCCAACCCAAATCATTCTGTGATTCTGAGATTTTAGAATCCAGACACAAATGCTCGGGATTATTGTTTGTTTGCATCTTCTGGCATTAATTTCCAAAATTTAGTGTTTGTATTCTTTTACATAACTGGTTGATCCTACAATTCCAACTTAACTCACTTTTATCCAATCTACTTTTAAAAGTATTTTAATTCTGCCTACTAAAATTTTAATAATTTAACATTACTTGAACTATGGGTCCCTCACAGTACTCCAGCCACTTTAAACCTCATGTTGCTCTAAGATGACTTCACCACTTCCAGGTCTGAAGCCACTGCAGCCAAGGTGTAAACACCTACGTGGACAAACTTTTGCTGGCTTTGAGTCAGCTGTACAGATTAAAGCCACAGCTGTGACAGCAAACAAATCTCATCCTGCAGGAAACAGCTACACCTGAGCTCCTTTCCTGAGCTATCTGCTATAGATTTAGAGAGATATGGTGGGTATCTTGATTTAAACCATAATTTCAGTTACACCTATGAAGCTGTTTCTGTAGATCACTCCCAGCCTAAAACTTAAGTTTGCAAACAAAATCACAGAAAGGGAAAGAGAACTGTATGACATCTGTTCTTCTTCTGTAAGACAAAAATTTAATCGATTTAATTATGATTCGATCAGCTTTTTTAACTTCACAGCAGAAGGCAGGGCAGCCCTGTCCTGTCAGAGGTAGGAAAGCTCCTTATCCTGCAAGACAAAACTTACTTATCGACAGAGAACTCTCCCCCTTCTCCCTTCTCCTCGGCGGGTTTCTCGAAGCGGCGCTCCCGGGGAGGTCGTCGTTCAGGTCTCCGGTCGATGGGTTTGCCATCCCCTTGCTGCTGCTGCTGCTGCTGCTGATCAGGCCTCCTGCCAATCCTCCTTATCCCTGAAACATCAGGCCAGACACATCAACGGAATGTGGAGCTGCTCCGGGACAGATACCGACCCGCAGCACGCTCAAATAAGCTGCTTCTATACAGTCTGAGCAACTCGGCCTTCACAAAAAGTCACTGTAGAGCATCTCACTCTTCTTAGTCTCATTTTTACCCAGGAATTCGATCAAACTGTGTTTGATTGAAAACACTGGTAATCTGTGATGAAATGACAAAGTCAACTTTCAAACAAGGATCAAGGTAAGCAAGATTTTTTCACTATTTTTCTGTCTCTGAAAGGTTCTTCTCAGGTAAACACAAAAGCGGGTTTTATTCTGATGAACACCAAAACAAAGTGAGTATCGCCCCACTTGGACAGTGACCCCGTGCTGTTATAAAGGCTGGACTCAAGGATCTTGGAGGTCTTTTCCAAACTAAACCTGGGATTCTGTTCTTGGAAACCCGGACAGCAGTACAAACCAGACAGGTTCACCTGTACCAGACAAGTGCCATTGCATTCGAGTACTGCAGGTACTAAACTGGTGCCACCATCCACACGGATCCTCCCAGCTGAACACACATTCCCTGACAAAGATTCTCTTCCTTGTGCACCGCTTAAAATAGCTTAAGAATCCTGTGCCATGGAGCTGCCCAGTGTCCTTCCTCACTCCCTAGGCCTTCTGAAAGGGTTTTTTATTTTAAATAAAAACCTGCCGTGGGCACTCTCTTCTTCACTAAGCCATCTGAAGCGTGGAAAAGAAAACTGCGTTAGATGGAAGTGAAAGGCCTTGTTTACTCTTCTTTAGAAAGATCTGCACAAACATATTGCTGCTTTGTCGTACCATTTTCTTGCCAAAGCACTGGCTCAAGAATTATGAACTAGCTTTGAAACTAAAAGCTGTTTTTTGAATTTTTTTAAATAACCAAGTTCCTGCTTAACAAGCAATGTCAAATTTGGGTGGGGCTACAGAAGTTACAGTTGTAATGATATCCAAGCCAACACACCCAGATGAACAATGTCTCCCTCACCTTACAAGCTGTATTTAACGTGAAGTTTGCATGACATCCATAGTTTCCTGAGTATTCCTCACTCGCTGAGGAAACAAGGGGTTAATCTCCCCGGCCTGCACTTGGAAAAGGGCTCTCCAAGGAGGACAAGCATTCCATGTGAGGAGGGGAAGCAAGGAGAGGAGCAAGCCAGTGGCACAGAGGAGGTATGCTGCAGAACTGGAATGGAACAGCCACAGCTTCTGAATTTCTACTTCAATGCCCTGTGCTCAGCAAAACCCGGTTCCTGCTGAAGCCTAACCCAAAATACAAGTTATTTCTCAGTATCACCAAGCTTTGAACTGCTAATTCACCAGTCAAATCACCTGGAGCTTCGTGAAGTTGTGGAATAGTTTTAAATACATTCACACAGGAAACAAACCTTGGCAGCAGGCACCTTTTTAAATTCCAGAAGTGCAAGAACAGTCACACACAAAAATAGACATTTTCAAACTGGAAAGTGACTTTGTTTACCACACTGCTCCGCGGCCACTGCTACAACAGCAGCCTTGACTTTCTCTGTTTCACTACTACAATAGGCCACGAAAATATTAATTTTTCACACTGTTCTTGAAAACAAGATGTGAAAACCGAGAGGCAAACACGGCCTGCCAGCCCTGACCAAACCCCTCAGTGTCCTCCTGTGGTGCCAAAGGTGTACGTCGTGGGGGACAACACCAGAATCTACACCTGATCAACACTTCCAGAGGACACTAGCTTAGGAAATTGTGAGTCGGGACAAATCCTTGCATCCCTCACACTGAAAACACTGTGTTAGGGAACAAGAGATCCATAAACAAAGACAACTGTAACATAGTTCCTAAATTTGTCTTTTCACAAGGTGTTTTCAAACAACATTTAGAAGCCCCAGTTTCCAAAACAGTTATATTAAAACTATTTCTTTCTCAAAAAGCATAAAATGCAGTGGAGAATCGTTCTGCAACGCAAATGCTTAAGCATTAAGATGCTTTCAGGTAACACCGAGATTTCTTAAATGCTCGTCTGAACTGCAGTTAACATGTTATTCCCTCACCCCCACATCACCTGCTGTCACCACACTTTGCTGCATTTCAAGGATTCCTTATAATCCGAGTCCTGACGAGCGCTTAAGTTTGGGCGCGGTACAACGTGGGCTGGGGACGCCATGTGTCCACATCAGTCCCTCTCCATGCGTGCCCTTGTCCTACTAATTGCTCTGTCCACACCGTATTCCTTCAACCTGTACTTGGTTGGAATTTACACCAACACAGCTGAGAATCCATATGAGCTATTATTTAAATATATGAAGACATGCAGGTGACTGCTATCGATGCTGTTCCCTAGAAAAATGACCCGAATAGATTTTGGAAAGCCCAGGGACTCCAGATATCCCCTCAAATCCATCCGGCCACCCAAAACACGATTCAAGTTCAGGATGCCAGGTTGGACGGGATTTGGAGCAACCTGGTCTGGTGGAATGTGTCCCTGCACATGGCAGGGGGGTGGAACGAGATGAGCTTTCAGGTCCTTTCCAACCCAAACGATTCCAGGATTCCCTGTGCTGGTTCAGATTTCATATCGGGAAGAAATTATTCCCTGTGAGAGCCCTGGTACAGGTTGCTCAGAGAAGCTGTGGCTGCCCCCTCCCTGAAGTGTCCAAGGCCAGGCTGGACGCGGCTTGGAAGAACCTGGTCTCGTGGAAGGTGTCCCTGCCCATGGCAGGGTGCTGGAACGGGAATAGTGTCCAGACGTGCCTTAAGGTCTCTCCCAACCCAAACCACTCCACGATCCTATACACTGCTAGGATTTCCCATTTCACGTCAATCCTCTCCCTCCGCGGGGCCTGGGCCAGCCGCGGGCGCCCCCCGCACTCCCGACTCCATTTTGCGCGGGACACGTGTGGCCGGGCGGGCCCGCGGCCGCCGCTCCCGCTCCCTCTGCCCGGGCGGCTCCGCCATGCGCGGCCCCACGTGCGGCCCGGCCCTACCCGGGCCCCCTTTGTGCGGGCCGGGCCGCCCTCCCTTCCCCGCGGCCCCCGGCCCCGCTCACCCTCCTTCCGCAGCGGCGCTCCGGGCTGGCCCCCGCCGTCCTCCCGGCGGTCCCCGCCGGCGAAGGGCGGCAGCGGGTTCTTGCGCTCCTTCTGCGACTCCCTGCGCAGCTGCTTGGCCGCGCTGCCCGCGCCGCCGCCCGCCTGGCCCGCGCCGCCGGCCCCGCCCGAGGAG
>JAWMRA010000005.1:1129125-1150246 GCA_035584735.1 Pseudotriccus pelzelni | reverse complement strand
AATGTGGGACAGTGGAACGTGTCCCTGCCAATGGCAGGGGGTGGAATGAGATGAGCTTTAAGGTCCCTCCCAACCCAAACCACTCTGTGGTTCTATGGTAAAACCAAATATTTTAATATAAGCAGGGCAATCAGTCATCAAGTGAGTACAACCACCAGAGTTGTGCATTCCCTTTGGCAGGAAGCAGGAATTGGAGCCTGCAGGAAGCTCCATCTCCTCTCCGGACTGTCGCGCTCCATTCCTGCATGTTGGTGCTTGCACTAAAGAGCCCCACAATCAGCCACACAGGTCAAAAGGCCAAATGACAGTGTTGTCCACTGAATATCATTAACAGTTTTCAGGGACTTCTGGCCATAAGACAATATTTCCATTCCTAACATTAAAAAGGGGGTATTAAAATATTTAAATTAACTTCCTTGCCCACACTGGATCAGGACGCAGATCATACTGCAGCTGCCAAGGGAAGGATGTATGGCAAGGTCTGGGGGTTTGCTGCTCTTGAAATGCTGGCAAAATTTCCTACCAGGGAATCATTCGTGCATGATCATCAATACCTAATCAGTCCCGAAGATCTGAACCACAGACAACCACTGATTGTGAATTAAATAGCCAAGGACTATTAACTCAGCACTTCTGCTCCTAATAAGAGACATACTTTTATATTACAGCTTCTAAATCCCCAAAACCCCACATATGGGTCTCAGGGAAGCCATCTCATTAGTGCTGCTACTGATTGCGCTCATTAGGCACCAGCAGACAGTGAGGGAGTAATTAAAAAATCCACATAATTCTTCCAGGAGCTGCCACCGAGAGCTGGGCCGGCTGCTGCCGTCCTCCTGCAAGACAGACACTTGTGTTCTCCCTTCCCACTGGAGTAAAACCAGCATTTTCACGGGCCAAAGGAGCAGCTTGCCGTGCTATTTGTGGCTGGGACACGCAGAGATCCTTGGCCAAAGCGGGCCTATAGATAACCTGCCTCAGGAGCTGCTCCCAGGCTGCTGCCCAAAAGAGGCCCAGAGAGCTTTTGGACACGCTACACTCCTCTGCTATTCCCAAGCTTTGCCAGCAGCTGTCAGCTGCCTGCTTAATAGGCAGGAATAGGAAATACAGCAAGTTCAGGGCACAGGGAAAAGTATTCATCTGGGTCCTTGCTCTATGCCCAAAACATGATTTTCCTAATTTTTAACTTCATAAATTTTTTTTGCAGGTTTTCTCCAGATGCATGTGGTACTTTGCTGTCAGAATGGATGGTATATGGACAAGGAAGGGTTTTTTGGAGATGGAATTTTTCCTGGGTTGGTCTTGATGTCTTTTCCAACCTTATCGATTTTATGATTCTAGGCCATAGGAAATACAGGAATTTCTTGTACAGAAAATATTTGCTTCCAACTAAAGCCAAGTATGGCCACGACTTCTGAGTAAGAAAAAATGCAGGTGCATCACAAAGAAATTTAGCAACTTATTGTCCAGTTTGCATCCAGACATGGATCCCTTATGAGAAGAACTCCCAGAATTAACCACTACACAGGGAGACAGCACAAATGAGCAGGAGCAGTCAGAGATGACGAGGAGACACACGATCTGCACCGCGAGCTTTATCCTCCCACATATCCTGCTCATTTCAGCACAGCACTACACTTTTTTTTAATCTGCCAAAAACCCAGCAGTTTCATTATGAGGAGGGCAGTAAACACGTGAATAACAACTGTATTTCTACAGTAAGTATGTGCAGTACTGCTGCACACCCCCAGTACTGCTCTGTGCTTTTAAATGTGCACAGACAAGTGAAGCAAATCATGCAGACACAAAACTTGGCATGTAAATTAAAGCAGACTAATTGAGCTCTGCCTGAACTTTCTTCCCCTGAATCCTAAACAACCTGCTGAGCAAGTGTTTTTCCTTAGAGGATTCAAAGTAAGAGGTATTTTTAGTTTGGAAAACCAGCACTGGAGCAGTACAAAGCAGAAGGTCAGGTACACCAACCATGGGGTATGGAATCATACAATCACAGAATGGTTTGGGTTAGAAGGGCCCCAAAACTCATTGTGTTTCAGCCCTCTGCCATGTCCAGGGACACTAGACCAGGTTGCTACAACATGGCCTTGAACACTTCCAGGGATGGATACATAGGAGCCTCCTTGGCTGCAGCAATCGAACAAGGCCCTTGGGAACAGCCCTGGAGGACAGAAGCTTTGCTGCCTTCCTAATCTGAAAAGATGGAGAAGAGGAGAAAAAAGTGTTTCCCCTTCCTAAAAGGCTCAGCAGAGCTCAGGGGCACTGGGACCTGGGTGCTGCGAGACTGAGGGGAACCTCCCTCCCAGCACCCACCACTGCTGGGCTCAGCTCCCTGAGGGCACTGAGCCCTTCTGCCTGAGCCCCTCCAGCTGCCACCTCCAGCACCCACGGCAGCTCTCCACAGGATTATTACTGGGAGAAATTAGGGATGAAAAATAGAAGGTGTCTCCATGAAACAGCCACCAGCCATGTGCAGCAGGCTGGGAATGCTGGGACATGCCCAGGTGAAACCCGCTGGGTCGGCTGGTAACTGAGCAGAAAGCTACTCCTCCCTGCCACGTAAAGCTGCCTCCTGCTTCTATGGGCAGGTTCCTGTCCCAGCTGCCTCTACCACGGCTGCTTTCTGCCTGCTGCCACCTCCTACGTGCCGCCGTCACCACTGCTGTGCTGACACAGCGCCTGCAGGAATGCATCGGCAACTGGAGCAGGACCCCGGCCTGCCTGAAAAAAAGCAAGGATGCCGTGTTTTCCCCCTGTGTTATTTCATTTCAGGCTGGCTGGGTTCGCCCCACTGTGGGTGGCAAGAAAGGGAACACGTTAAACCACGATTGCAGCCCAGTGCGGGCAGCGCGTGGTTGTGTGTTCAGTGTTGGGAGAGGTGTTTCCTGCACTCCTCCACTGCCTTTCTTGGAGCAGCTCAGCCTCCTGCTCCAGGCTCGCTGCTGACCCTGACCCACAGCCATGGGCTTTGGTGCTGAGGGAATCAAGTCCCATGGGGTCACGCCACCCTGCGAGGGAATTTGGGGATGCTGGTGATGACTGGGATTTCCTCACATATGGAATGTGCACAGGAGCCCAGGTACCTGTGACAGCCATCTTTGCAGCAAGATGACTCACTGCCCTGTATGCCAAATGGATGGACAGCCAAAATCTGGACCACCACCTGTCTGTGTGGCACTGAAAACCCCTGGGGTACCAGTGTCAGTGTGCCCCACGCTGACACTGCCACTGAAGCTGTTCAGGAGAGCCTCATCCAGACATGGTCCTGCTGGGGATGGAGCTGTGCTGGGGTGGAGCTGTGCAGGGAATGGAGCTGAGCTGCCTCCAAGTTCTGCCAGAGCCAAGCCCGACTTGTTCTCTCCATGCCAAAAACCAGCCTGTCCTGTTTGTGCACCCAGCTCGGAGTCGGATGGGCTGGAGGGTGTGGAGAACAGCCAGGGGAGCACTGGGCTGGGCTGCTGAGCTGGCAGCTCCACCGGGACACACTGGAGAACTGAGGGAGAGCAGGAGAGAGTGCTCTGTGTCACATGTCATCACCTCTGCCTTCATTCTGCCTGCACGCCTTCATCATCCTCACCCTGCCAGCTTGCCTCGCTCCCTGTCCACCAGGGCTCAGCTTGCCTGCCCGTCCTGCTGCCAAACAAATAAAAAGGGCCTTTTTTGTTTTATGAAGCACAGTGCAGAGCAGTGAACAAGCACAGGTTTATTTTGGGGCACAGCCAAGGTAGTGTTAAGGAAGACAGGGCTTCCCACCTGGCACCAACAGGAGAGAAAGGATCAGGAGTGAGATCTGTGAGCTGAGAGCTTGGCCAGCCTCTCTGCTGCACCAGCAGAACCCTCAGCCCTGTGGCACTGGGATAACCTGTCCTGGAGCATGGGATGGGCCTTCCCAGCGTGCACAGGAACCCCACACATGTCCACCACCACCAGGCACTCATGTAATCAGCAACACTTCTGGTCTGACAAGGAAATGCAGCAATCGAGAACAAAAATTTCTACTGTAGCAGAGTATTATTAAATAAATTACATTTTGATGCATCTTTAACTACAATAATAAAGATATATAAGTGTATATTTATACTACATAATACATCTATATCTAAATACAAATACATATATATAATAGATAGATATGTCTTTATAACTCGCTGGCTGACTTGTGGTTATGTTGAGGGTGTTACAAACCCCAGTTTCCTGGAAGTCACCAGCTTAATGGGATAGAGAAGACTTGCTACCCAACTCTCCCAAACATCTGTCCCACAGCTCTCCTTCTTTCCACCACCAAAGTCTAAAGGGATCAGTGTAAGGCATCCCAGGACCTCTGTCCTGCCAACCCCGTGCTTGTTTGCTTCTTCCCACATGAGGGACCTCTTCCAAATACGCCCCAACCCTTGGTTTTTCTTGTCCTTGCAGATGTATTGGAAACAAAACCAATCTGAGTCAAACCCTCTGTGCCAGCAGCCCAGCCCAGGAGCACCTGGCCCTGGCTGTTTGCACATGGGGCAGGGCCCCCAGCTCCCCTTTCCCTGCCTGATTCTCCTGCCTGTTTGGGTTCCAGGAGGAGCAGGAGCCCTGCAGGATCCCTGGGAGAGGGGAGATGCCCTTTGAAGGTGTGCAGCACTTGGGGTGACCCCATTACCAGCTCCCCACCCTTCAGCTGAGGCTTTTATTTGCTCTGCTGTGCTTGATTTAGACAAGCTTGGGGCAAACTAGAGGAACTCCATGGGATTGTGGGCAGAGCGGGATGCGCAGGAGCAGCAGCTCCGTGCAGTTACGTGTGTTACGGCACGTGGATGGCACCGCCTCCGCCACCGGCGTGATGTCAGGTTTGGGCAATCATCCATTCCTGCTGGTGCTGTCAGTCACTCAGGAGGCACGTATTCCCAGCAGGTGAGCAGGGCACTGGCAGCAAGTCCCTGGGTGCTGGCAGTGTGCCCCAGAGAACATGGGATCAGCCAAGCCTCAGACCACGTGTGCTTGACCGGAGCTGCTGTGGCAGCAGGCTGGGCCAGGCAAGGAAGGACAGGAACAGCTAGATCAAACACGCCGAAAGCAGGTCACAGAACTGCCTCTGCTGCAGCTGGGCAAGGCACCTACTCATTAGGGTGATTACAGGCACCCAGCTCTCTGCTAAGAGCGGCTTGGGCTGCCTGACCTGCAGGTCTCAAACAAGCCCCGGGGCTGTTGTTGCACGTTCAGCTCAGCTGGTGGCTTGGGAGGTGTTCCCCCTGCTCTGGCCTGTCCCAGTACCCTGCCCTCCAAAGGGGACCCCAGCAGCGCTGGCATCCCAAATCCTGGTAGTTGCAGTGCACCCAGGGTAGGCTCGCTGTGTGCCCTTGGGGTGTGCAGCAGGGCTGGGGTGCTTCCTCAGCCTGTAGCTGATTGTATGTCCAAGGTGCAAAGACCACCTTTCCTGTGGATGGTGTGAGGGGACAAAGGGGCTGGACCTCAGCTGGGGCCATTGGTGAGGCCACAGGGAGCACAGAGGAGGCTGTTCAAATCCGAGCATCCAGGGTCTGGCCCTCCATCACACAGGGTCCTCAAGGCATTGGTCTCAAAAACTCCGGAGAATGTGCAATGGCTCTGGATGTGTTTGTGCGAGACCCCAAGTGCCCTCAGCTCCTGCCCAGGCAGCGAACCTTTACCTGGCCACCCATCCTGCCTGGCTCCCACACATTCTGCTTGGCTCCTACCCCCCCCACACGTGGCTCCCACCCGGCTCTTGAGGTGCAGGCACATGCCAGCGCATCAGATCAATGGAAGGTGCTCAGCCCAAGACCTGCAGCAAGACCCCTGACCCCTCCCCATGCTGTGGGTTTAACCTGGAGTGCTCCACTGTGTGCCCTGTGTCACTCACAGACTGTCCCAGTGCTGATATCCCACAGGGACCCTGTGGCTGCTGGGCTAGATAAGGAGACAAACGAGCAGGGAGCCTCAGGGCTGAGGGCTCTGATAAGGCACCACAGGAGGCACAGTCCCCAGGCTGGTAGCATGGTGGATATCCCATCCTGTTCGTGGTCAAGGTCACTGAATCACAGAGTCACAGAATGGTTTGTGCAGGAAGGGAGCGGAAGGATCATCTTGCTCCAACAAATTCTAATTTTAATTAGAAAATTATGCATATTTTAAAAAATAAATGCATGCTTTTTAACAAAAAATAAATCACCCTTGTTACAAGTTCATGTAAAAGGATTGGCCCGGCAGGTGCTGCTCCACAGGAAGCAAGGGCAAGTCCTCATCCCCCCATGGCAGGTGGGAAGTGGTGTCACCCACATCCCCGATGACATGGCTGTGCTTGGGGATGCTGGGAGCCCCTGGCCCTGCTCCTGCCCTACAGAACATTGCTGCTCCATGAGGCCAGCCAGGAAGCAACTCCTGGCAGATGCCCTGGAACATGTGTTGCTGCATTTTTCTACTTATTTCATCCCCTCTAATTGCTCCTAAAGAGCTTCTGGGCTGGGGGACAGAAGCCTTACATTCCCCCAGGGTTGCAACCGTTCCCTGCGCCACTGGGGGAGAGGTTTGGTGGGGAGATGCCATCCCACGCTGCTCCCTCTGCTCCTGCAGCTGCTGCCTCCATCCTTCTGGTGTGGGATGCTTTCCCATCCTTTTTTCTCTGATTTTGCAGCCCAAGTGACACCCCGGGATGTGAGTGGCTCCAGCCTGCAAAACCATGGAGGAGCAGGGGAGTTGACATAAACAGACCCCAATCCCACTTCTGCAGGCTGACTCAGTGTCCATCGGGACCCCGTTGGAGTCACTGCCTTCATTCCCTCAAAAAGGTGGTTCAGACCCTGCTGTGAACCCCAGAACAGGCTGCCAGAGATGCTGTGGCTGCCCATCCCTGGAAGTATTCAAGGCCAGGTTAGACGGGGCTTGGAGCAACCTGGCCTAGTGGGAGATGTTGCTGCCCAGCGCAGCAGGTGAAACTGGGTGATTTCTAAGGTCCCTTCCAACCCAAACCATGACAGGGTTCCATGACTAAAGGCTGGACTGATTCGTTTCTATATGTTGCTCCTTGCGTCTCTTTTCCTCACTGCAAAACTACATTAAAAAAAAAAAAAAAAAAAGAACAAAAGCACACCCGTCCTTTTCCGGCCGTGCGGACCCCGCGATGCCCCCAGTTGAGCGCCAGAGGGCGCCGGAGCGACGGCGCCGCGTCCCTGCGGACCGTGACCGGGCAGGGACACGGAACCCCGCACGGAGCTCACCCAAATCCCGCACGGGGGTGATCCAAACCCTGCACGGGGGTGATCCAAACCCCGCACGGAGCTCACCCAAATCCCGCACGGGGGTGATCCAAACCCCGCACGGAGCTCACCCAAACCCCGCACGGGGGTGATCCAAACCCCGCACGGAGCTCACCCAAACCCCGCATGGAGCTCACCCAAACCCCGCACGGGGGTGATCCAACCCCGTCCAGCCCGGACTGGGACACTTCCAGGGGGATGGGGCAGCCACAGCTTCTCTGGGCAACCTTGCCAAGGCCTCACCACCCTCGCAGCCACTTCCTTCCCAATATCCCATCTATCCCTGCCCTCTGACAGTGGGAAGCCATTCTCCCTTGTCCTTTTCCTCCAGGCTCTTGTCTAAAGTCCCTCTCCAGCTCTCTGGGAGCCCTTTTAGGTACTGGCAGGGGCTCTAAGTTGTCCCTGGAGCCTTCTCTTCTCCAGGTGAACACCCCCAGCTCTCCCAGCCTGGCTCCAGCCCTCAGAGCATCTCTGTGGCCTCCTCTGGACTCTCTCCAGCAGCTCCACATCCTTCTGTTGCTGTAGGACCCCCAGAGCAACACTACAGGTGGGGTCTCATGCGTTTCATATTTTATACTGATATTTATATTTTTAATCTACTTTCAAATAAACACCCTGGTTTCATCATCTCCTACTGCCACCGTTGTTACTGCAATGACCATCAAACTCAGGGCTTCGCTCCTTCCCTTTTTCTTTCCAAACACTCTCCCCATTCCATGCATTTATAGAGACAAAATTAAATCGCATTAAGATTTAATGTCCCCCCTGAGATCCCTGCTACCACAGGAACACCAGTACAGGCAACTGTAGCTGAAAGGCCGAACCAACCCAGTTCTCTGTTTCCATGTGTGTGGCTGGGGGATGGCTTTGAAGAGGGTCCGACCCTCTTTCTGCTCATACCAGGCCTCTCCTTCAGGCATGGGGAAAGCAAAGTGCTTGGGAACAGGGAGCATCCTGTGGGAGGCAGGACTGGGGGTGGATGAAGCTGATTCTTTGCAGAGTGAGTGCTCAGGGCAGGAGGGTTCACTCATACCAGTGCCACCCGTGTGCTGTTTTATGGCTCCACACTGACATTAAACGGGACAAAGTTTGTTTTTACTTTTTACTGCATGTCTGACTGTCCCGATCCCGGACTTCACTCGGCGCTGCCAGAGGGATGGTTCCCATCAGCACCCAGGGCTGCCACGTGTGCCCAGCCTGCTGGGGGATGCACACAAGGTGGGAGAAATGCCTTCTTCATCCAGAAAGAAGGGATGTAGGAATGCACCCAGGGCCAGGGACAGCAGTGGGGAGGGGCAGGCAGAGGGAATGTCACTGCCAGGAGCAGCAGCAGCCCTCTCCAGCACATTTCAGGAAGCAGCACAGGTTTCTGCTACCCTGAATTCACAGGTATGAGGAGCTGCCGGCAGCGGAGCTGGGACTTGCAGCACATCACGGGCTGCTCGACTTTTTCTGAGGAAGGAAAAGAGATTCCAGCAGCTACCCAAGAAGGTGGGACATAAGTGAGCATAAAATCACAGAATCATAGAACAACCTGTGACAGTGTTTTACCACCCTCATAGCCAAGAATTTCTTCCTATTTTCTAATCTAAATCTCCCCTCCTTCAGTTTAAATCAATTAAAGCACTCCCAGGCTCACACTTGTGTTCCCTGTTTGTGGGGTTCCTGCTGCTGAGCCCCAGCATGTGCAGCTGGTGAGATCCAGCTCCCTTTCAGTGATATTTCAGCAGCACTGAGAACAGCAGGAATGTGCTGAGTTTGGCAAACCTGGCGGGATAAACACATCCCAGATCCCCCAAACGCTCAGCCCTCTGCCCTCCCACCTTTGGGAGAGGTAATCCTGGGTCAGGGGTCTGCAGGAGCACTGCAAAGTAGCTTGGGCCAGGCTGCTCTCTGTGAGGGAAGTCCCATTGCTGCTCCGTGCTGCCTGTGAAGCACCACAGAGCTGGGCTCTGGGCCACACTCCTGTGACCTGGGAGGTTGGGAAAGCCGCTGGCACGGTGCCTGGCTACAGAGCCAAACCCAACTGGATCCAGACTCCCCAGCTGCCCCGTGCACTCCCAGGTCTGGCCAAAGTCAAAGCCTGAATGCCAGCAAAGATTGCTCCAGCTGAACCCTGCTTTTAGTTCCATCAAGGATGGAGAAACTCCAAGCAAAACAGGGGGGAAATATCTTTTTGCCCTTGTTTTGCTGCCAGTGCTGGCAGGAACATGGTGCCCATCCAGGGGTTTACACTGATGGTGCTGAGGAAGCTGGGTCCTGGGGCAATTCCAGGCTCTTCCCTTCTCCACAGGGAGGCAAAGCTGAAGTTTGCTGAGCGTTAGAGTCCAGGGAATCTGCTCCTGCCGGGCTCCAGGGCGGGATGCCCTGGCCTGAGAAGGTGGATGTGCCTGGATCCAGCAGCCAGCTGGGGCTCTGGGGTCAGCTCAGTGACACGGGACTGGTGCCGCTGGGAAAACAGTGACTGTTGGAGCAGAGGCTGCCCCTGGAATGTGCAAGCTGGCGTTTGCTTTGCAGAGACACCCGCTCCCCTCATCCAGCAGATCCGAAGGGGAGTGGGAACACTCAGGCGGAACGCACGGCCCCGGCACGGCAGCATGGCCGGGGTGCTGGGCTGCACAAGGCACAGGTGTGTGTCCCAGCACAGGGACACAGCAGGACCTTCACAGAGCAGCAGGATGGACAGGAGCCAGTGGGGCTGGACACAGGTTCCACTGGGACAAAGCAAGGCAGGGAACCAAGGGAGCTGACCAGGGACACCCAAACAAAGGGACAGCACAGAGCCAAGTGGAAAGGGGGTGAAAGGTTCCCAGCACTGCTCTGTGGGGCTCAGGGTCCAGGACCACCCAGTGGGCAGCTCCCCGGGAAGGGGCTTGGCCAGCTGCCAGCTGCTTCGGCAGGGACGAGGCTTTGTCACCTCTCCCTGATACTGTTTGATGGTTGGTTTCATTCCCAAAAACTTAAATTAAACAACTTGAACTTCTGACGTGCAGGAAACACCTCTTCAGCTGGCCCAGAATGTCCTCCCACAGTGGCAGCTCCCATTGAGGGCTCCTGTGGGCATCTCCTACATCCCTGCGTGTTAACCCACTGCTCACCAAGCTGTCTCCAACCACAAGTAGCCAAACCTCACAGCCCCAGGACACATTTGGGATGAGGGTCTGCCAGTGGGGGGGGGGGGAAAGAGCTGAGCCCCCTGGCTGAGCCTGAGCCCTCCAGCTGGGCCCGACACAGCTCCTGGCCCCCTGTCTCTGCAATGCCGAACACAGAGGGGATGGCAGGCACAGCCTGGGGAATTATGAAAGTCAGGATTAAAGGGCAGGGGGGGAGCAAAACGCCCTGGATGCTTTTTGGCAGGCGATGAAAGAAAGGTTTAGTAGCAGCTGCCAGCTGGGAGCTGATGGAAGGACAACTGCGGGTCCAGCTCCATGCCGGGCTCCCCAGCCCAGCAGCCACGGTGCATCCCCAGCACAGCCACACACTCTCCCTGCAGCGGAGCAGAGGGACTCACGCACCTCCTGAGCATCCCTGCTGCTCCTCTGGGCAAAGGGAGGGATGGAAAACTGCTCCCAGCCAGCAAACCTGCAGGGAAAGCACCACTTTAGAGCAGTGCCTGCCGGGTCTGGGAGCTGCCGCCGCCCAGGAGAGAGAAAAGAGGCTTCAGCTGCTTCCCAGCTGCCTCCCAGACAGATTTAGCTCTGGGGCCGGCACAGATGGGGCTGCAGGGCTGGACCTCCTGTGAACCACAGTCAGAGCCCTCTCAGCGGAGCCAGAGCCTGCAGTTGCTAATAGAGATAGAGCAAATTAAGCGAACTTAATTCAGAGGGTCACCACACAATGCTCCCACCTGTTTTGCTGCTCTCCAGCCATCTGCCACCCCTCCACCTGATGTAAAAGGGGCTTTTTTCCCTTCCTCCTGATGCCAGGGTCTTCGTTAAGCCATGTTGTGGCTCATCAGGCTGCAGAGGCAGGACGGTTGTAGCAAGAGCTGAGCTGGGGGATGCATGCAAACTCCTGGGAGGTTTCCTCACTGGAGCCAGTGCAACTGAGGGGCTACTTAAATCACTCTGTATTCCACCATGAAAAACAGTTTCATATGCCCAATCTCTGGAAGGCCAGGTTGGACAGAGCTTGGACCAACCTGGGATAGTGAAAGGTGTCCCTGCCCATGGCAAGGAGTGGAACTGGATGGGCTTTAAGGTCCCTCCCAACCTAAACTGTTCAAAGATTCTATAGTTCTATAATATCTTGTTTTCCAAATGGTAATTAAATTATTCTGCAAGTGGTGCATGGAAGGTGGTTCTGCATCACTCTCACAGCACTCAAAGCTGTGCTTCTGTAAACACTGCCTTGGAAAACAGCTCCTGCTCTTTTGGAGCCAAAGTAAAACACCGACACAAGCAAAGCTTTGAAGCACACATTGCCAAAAGCCCTGTGAGGGTCCCCAAAGGGTCTCAACTGCAGCCTTGCTCTGCCAAAGCCAGTGGGACTGAGCCAGCTCACAGCCGGGTTGGGAAAGAGTTTTGGCATCAGCCACGGGAGGATGGAGGTTTTTAGAGGCAACAGCTGAGAAAGCTTTGACACTGTGCCTGTCAGGAGGTATCCTCCCTGGAGGTCTGCTGGGCTGAGACAGGCCAGATGGTGCAGAGGCAACTTCCCAGAGAAACACCAAGTTCTTGGAAACCTGCAAAAGGCCTGGCAAGAGCAAGATCACAGAGCTACAGAGTGGTTTGGGCAGAGACACCTTCCACTATCCCAGGCTGCTCCAACCCCATTCAAACTGGCCTTGGACACTTCCAGGGATGGGGCAGCCACAGCTTCTCTGGGCAGCCTGTGCCAGGGCCTCACCACCCTCACAGGGAAGAATTTTTTCCTAATATCTCATCTAAACCTACTCTCTGTCAATTTGAAGCCATCCCCCCTTGTCCTGTCACTCCAGGCCCTTGTAAATAGCCTCTCTCCATCTTTCTTGTCGGTTCCCTTCAGGTACTGGAAGGCCGCAGTTAGGTCACCCCAAAGCCTTCTCTTCTCCAGGCTGAACAACCCCAATTCTCTCAGCCTTTCCTCATAGGTTGACCTTGGTGATGTATGTGCCCACTGTGGTTCATTCTGGCACTGATTAGTTCTATGAGAAGAATAAGCAGTCCTTCAATGGATAACTTGATCTTCAGTGGAGATTTGTTGGCATCATTCCCAGTATCATTTCTGAAAAAGGAAAATAATACAAGGACAACAAGCCCGACCCACTGGGTGGAGACCCCTCACCTTTTTTAATCTGTAATGGTCACTATGGTAACGGTTGTAGCCACACTTTAGCCTGAATGCATTTCAATGAAAATTGCTAATGAAACAAGCTATAATTGTACAAATTTAGGAGCCCCACCTAATAACATGAATTTGGCACTGTGTCACTTTGGTCATTCCGACTGGTTATCGGTTCTCAGATATGTCGCCGACTGTGGTGTGTATGAAAGAGGAGACTTAATCTCAAAAGTCAAATTAATGTAATTTGAACTCCGTGTGGACCAATTCCTTTTGGTCTATTGAACTTTTATCTTTGGTGGGAGGAGCACGTTGCCTTTCAGGTCATGTAGACGTTACGTTTCTTTGCCTATGATCAAGCGTAGGGTGTAAACCAGCACTGTCCAATTGTACAGTGTCCTAAAGAGAGTAGGACTTTATCAAGACCTTCAGGAAGTAAGTGTAACAGAAAGCCATTATTGACATCTCTTGGCTCAAGGATTGTTGGAGTCATGTATTCACCCTTCAAAAGTGGTAGCTACCCTTGTAAGCTATTAGTTTTCTGGGCCTCATTCTGTGAGGTCAAGAAGAAGCTGTTGTTCCTCAAGAGTATTGATGGTTCTGCCATCAGTCACTGCTTTCACATAAGACACTTTGGATTCTCTTACTCTAACAGCATAACCTTATTACTCAGTAGAGCTGAGTGTGAGCCAATATATTTGAGTCTCCCAGCTGTATGAATAACCCTGAATTACTTTTAAATGATCAGATTACAGAGGTGATAATTTACTACCTGTGTGGGTGTTGTGGTTTAGGTCAGGACAGACTAAATGAATGCATTCATTTCTTCTCAACAGTTGGCTTTGTGTGATGGAGTTTAGATAGTTATTGCCTCTGAGAAAGAATGATCAATGCAAAGAACACTTCAGAGCTACAGCACAGTTGTTATTTCTACTTCCCCTTTCCTTGCTGACAGGAGCAGCAATTGTCAGTAGATGCAAAGAGCAGAGTGCTGAGCATGCTGGTTGTGCCATATGAGCTTGGTCCCAAGGCCTCCACAGTCTGGCATCCCTGAAACTGCAACCTCCACAGGACTATTTTTACATTTCTGGGATTTTGTTTTGTGTGCAAATGCATATGCTTTTAAATTCTTACTGCCACTGTTAGGATCATAAACAAAGACTTTCTGTTAGGTCAGATCTCTGCTACCATTGTATACTCTTGCTATCATAGTACATTTGGCAGATAATAAAGATAGGGGGCTGAAACCCTTATCCTGCAAATACTTATTTCTGTGAATAGTCCCTGTGATTTAATTTTGAGTTTTACTGCAATCAATCACGTGAGTAAGCATTCAGAGGATCAGCTTCTTTGCTACATGGATTGATTATCCTGAAGTTTTCAGTGAGGCATTTGGAAATAACATATATGAGATTATATATGAGATGTCCTTGTTTTTTAACAACTACCACTTCATATAAGTGAGGTGCTAGTATGTGGTTGTGTTGAGGGCGTTGGCTGTAGTTCATTTGTAAGAGACAGTGGATGCCAATGCACTAGATAATTCTTTCACTTCCAAATTTTTCACTCTCCAGATCTGTAGGAATAAGTGTTCAGTCATGTGGAAGTCCCGAGCTTCAGATGAAGTTTCATTTTAGAGCCTTTTGGCTTTAGCATAGTTTGTTCAAAACTTGTATTCATCTAAGAGCATTGCACCGTGGCTGTGAAACAAAGAATACTATGAAATTCTGCAAGTGATGCTGCATCTAATTATGTAAGCATTAAGAAACCACATAAAAATCTCGCAGTCACTTCTGCTTTTTTCTTAGCCAGGAACGCCCTATTATTTAGAATGTCTTTTTTTTGTTTTGTTTTTTTGTTTTTTTATTAAGGCTAAATTAACCGTGGCACCAGTTTTTATGAGCCAAATACTGTTACTGGAGTGTCTAAATCTGCAGAGAAAAAGCTCATAAATAAACTTCCCAGATAGATATCTGTAGCCCTTCCCTTGTTCACTGATGGAGTCACTCCATCCTAGAAGGCCACTAGGTTGGTCAGGCAGGACTTGCCCTTGGTGAAGCCGTGCTGGCTGTCCCAAATCACCTCCCTGTCCTCCATGTGCCTTAGCATAGCTTCTAGGAGGATCTGTTCCGTGGATCTTCCCAGGCACAGAGGTGAGGCTGAGAGGTCAGTAGTTCCCAGGGTCCTCCTTTCTACCCTTTTTAAAGATGGGGACAATGTTTCCCTTTTCCGAGTCACCTGGGATTTCATCTGACTGCCAGGACTTTCCAAATATCTTGGAGAGTGGCTTGGCAACTGCATCGGCCAAATTCCCTCAGGACTCCGGGATGCATCTCATTGGGTCCCATAGACTTATGTACATTCAGGTTCCTCAGGTGGTCATGAACCTGATCTTCACTTAGAGTGGGAAGCAGTCTGCTCCCCAGTCCCCATCTTGCAGTCCATCCCCTCAAGAGGGGTGGGAAGAGAGGTTGCCATTGAAGACTGTGGCAAAAAAAGTTGTTAAGTACCTCAGCCTTCTCCTTGTCCATAGTTACCAGTTTACCAGCAATGTTTATCAGTGGGGCTACACCTTCTTTCACTTTCCTTTTCTGGTTAACACACCTGCAGAAGCCCTTCCTGTTATTCTTTGCATCCCTGGCAAAGTTCAGTTCCAGCTTCATCTTGACCTTCCTGATCCCCTCTCTTCACAACTGTCATGTGAAAAGGGGAGATTTCCTCAACCTTTAGTGTTTGATTTGTCTGTCAGCAGCGCCCCAGGAAAGCCAAGATCCTTGTGCCCGACCAGTCTGTCAGCATCCCGTTACGGGGACCCTTCCCTGAACAGTTCACTAGGTCGGAGGGCTGTTCAACTGACTTGTTCAGGGGCACGTGCCAACAGAGAGACCCCCTCCTGGGTCTCCACACCTTTATTTGAGTATGTTACCCACTGCCGGTGACTGCTAGCACCCTTGAAAGACTCACATTAACGCTTTACTGAATAACACTCTTTATTAATAAAATTGTGACAGGTTAAGGTTCAAGGGTTGCCGGTGACAGTATCTGACAGCAAAAATGTATTCAAAGCAACATACTAACGAGCTCTAATTCCCAAGGAAAGCTGGCTCAAGAGAATCATTCAGCGGGCACAGAATACCGTTCTTACCCAGTAGGCCCATACGGGGGAGAGGAAGGTTCAGCCCGTCAACTGAAGTTACGATGGAGTCTTCTCCGACTTGTCCCCATTCTTAACTCACTTTTCTACTATTTATTTATGTTTAGGTGGAGCTTGAGTGACTTTAGTCATGCATCTTACTCAGTGGGGGGTGGTCGCACCTTGGGGGCAGATATCTCAGTATAGTACCTGAGATAACCTTGGGATGGGGACATGTCAGTCCGAGGAGAGGGATTTCACCACGGTTGCTGATTCACCAGCAAGACGTCTACCTTTATCTCCCTTGGTTTTCAGCTGCTGTGCAGATTATCAGCTAAAAAGTACCACTGAGTTGTCTCTTCTGCAAGGGTTTTGACAGAGTCTGTCTGCAGGGTCTTCATTCCGCTCCGCCCTCCGTTTAGTCCCCCTTAGATTGTGTGTGCTCCATTCAGGGAGTAGCAACTGCATTTCCCCCTATAATTTCCATACTGTTATAACTGTGTCTATAACTTTCCACTTTTCTTTAATTTTAACCCCAGTCTTCTTCCCACAACAACTGTGCTTCATCTGTACACTCTTCCCAGGTCACCTGTCCCTGCTTCCACTGCCTGTGCGTTTGCTTCTTTCTCTTCAGTTTGACCAGCAGGTCCCTACTCAGCCATGCTTGTCTCTTGCCTTCCTTGCCTGATTTCTTGCTCCTGGGGATCACTAGCTCTTGTGCTCTATAGACGACTTCATGCCAGTTCTGTTCTGTTCCCTTGTCCCCAAGGGCAGTCTCCCAGGGGATCCCATTATCTCCCTGAAGAGTTGGAAGTTTGCTTTTCTGAAGTCCAGGGTCCTGACTTTACTCTTCACCTCACCCATGTCCCTCAGTACAGTGAACTCCACCAATGCATGATCACTGCAGCCCAGGCTGCCTCCAATCTTGATGTCCCAGATTAGCTCACTGACGCTGGTGACAGTCAAATCCACTATCTCATCCCCTCCGGTAGGGTTGTCTATGGTCCATGCAATTATTTTTAAAGCCGTAATTTATTAGAAAACGTTTCATCTTTTTTAAAGCTTACATGGGGATTAGCTTTCAGAAATGCTGTCCCTTCAGCTGCCAGTGACTTTGGATGTAAAGCTAGGTGCTTGACACTTTTGCAAATGAGACCCTAAATGATTTGTATTAATTATTAGGATCAGATGAATCACCTGTGCAGTTAAGATACTGTCCTTTCAGTAATATTCTCTTATTAATGAGAATTCATATTGAAGGGATGACAATTTCTTATGAGTATCAGATGCCAAATATACCAAGTCTCCATTTCCTAAGATTTTCTCCACTGATTTGAAAATTACGTATTGACTCAAGTGTTCTCTTTTGGTTTTGCTTTGAAGCTATTTCCACACTAAACTCTCAGTGCTGGTTTTGACGTAAAACCCCACAATCTCTTCAATTGTTCAAATACAGGGAGCATTAAAACATCTCTGCAAATAGATATAACAGATGGACGATGGGATTTTTCAGCTGCAGTGTGTGTTCTGACTTTTCAGGGTGGCTCTGTAGCTTGAAATCCTGGTCACTCTGGAGAACCTCAGTTCACTTTTCAGTATTAATACGAAACCTTGGTTGCTCATGTGGGTGTCTAAGTATGGGCGCTGAAAGAAATGAGGCTGCCACCACACAGAGTTTGATTTCGGGATTTGTCCGCCGATCTTTCTGGCGTTCCCCTTTTATTAGGGTTCCTTTGTAAACAGCACCTGGTGTTTGTCTTTTAGTTAACTGGAATTCCCAGGATCATCCTAAATCAGTGCCTTGATCCCACACATTCACACACGTGTCATGTTTGACTGTTTTCAGCCCCGGGAAAAACATGCAGACCATGCAGACCGTTAAGTGCTTTGAGAACATAGCACTCTCTTTATCAAAAACACCAGTCAAGGCCAAAACACTCCTTTCTGATCCTAATTAACTGAGTGTAGGTGCTGCTGGCTTAAGTGGTTCCCACACTAAGTTGGAAGCACTCAATTATTTTGAAAGTCCCATTCCCCACCCCGCCCCCCATTTCCATATTGTACTTAATTGAACTCTTCTCACAGTGGTGGTTACAGAGTTTTCACACCTTGCCGTTTTAGGATAGGGAGGACAATTTCAGAAATATCTACGTTTTTAAAGGGAAATCTTTTGGTGCTTCAGGATATTTTTTCCTCCCCTGAAGGGCAGCACAGAAGATCAGAGTATAATCATAAAGGTCCCTTCTTGCCCTGATGCTCATCAACGTGCAGATAATTTTGTTCCTTCCCAGAGTCCGTGATGTATGCTGACGGTGGAGCTCTAGAGAAGCGCTTTCCATGTGAGTTCTGTGGCCGATCATTTACAGAGGGCTCTGAGAGGGAACGACATGTGCTGAGGCATGGCATGTAAGTTGGTTTGCAGACTCCTTTGCATAACAGCCAAATGTAACAGCTGATTTTTGTGCATCTCCCCACTCATTCCTCTCTTTCCCCCCCCCCCTAAAAAAATGTAATGAAAGCAAACACAGGGTTATGACAAATTATTCTAACAAGGGAAGAGTTCTGTCTAACACAAACACTGTTGGATGCAGTCATGAGATGTAATTACTCAACTAGATGCTTCTGTCCATCCTGTTTGACCCAGGAACCCAGAAATCCATGGTAACTCTTGTTTTTAAACCTGTACCTGGATATCTTCATATGTCCAAATACCATTCCAGTTTCAAGTCTAGATCAGACCTCAAACTGAAAGAAACTTTTATCTACAGATGGCCAAGGGTTTTTGGAATACAGATTGTTCCAGAAATTCCCTCTGTTTGGGAGTTAAAATCTGGTGTTATCAAATCCAAATGTAGCACATAAAAGTTCTTTACTATGATCCCAAAGCTTAATTTCAAGGTGAATACCAGTTCAGTTTGTTGCTTCAAAATTAACATTAGGCTTCAAGTAAAGGAAAATCTCAATAAGTGTGCTTTCTCCCCAAAAGCACAAGGCGAAGCTAATAGCAAAGATCTTTTCCTTTCATAGAATCGTAGAATGATTTGGGTTGGGAAGAGTTTCTTCCTATTGTCCAATCTAAATCTACCTTCTTTCAGTTTAAAGCCATTCCCCCTTGTCCTGTCACTCCGTGCCCTTGTAAAACGTCCCTCTCCAGCTCTCCTGGAGCCCCTTTAGGCACTGGAAGGGGCTCTAAGGTCTCCCCAGAGCCTTCTTTTCTCCAGGTGAACACCCCCAGCTCTCCCAGCCTGGCTCCAGAGCAGAGGGGCTCCAGTCCTCAGAGCATCTTTGTGGCCACGTTTGGACTCGCTCCAACAGCTCCATGTCCTTCCTGTGCTGAGACCCCAGAGCTGGAGGCAGCACTGCAGGTGGCGTCTCACCCGAGTGGGGCAGAGGGGCAGAATCGCCTCCCTCGACCTGCTGGTCATGCTGCTTTTGATGCAGCCCAGGACATGGTTGGCTCATAAATATCCATGTCCATGCTGTGAAATAATAGGCAGCTCTGGAACACTAATTTTCTTTCTCTTGACAAAGATCTGTTCAATAGAACAAATGTCTTTGCTGAATAGAGTTTCTTCAAAGAGGATTGAATAATTCTCAGCCAGGATTACTGGCATGTGGAAGACATTTGAATGTAGTATTGTAGCTAGGCTGTGGACGGATAAAGGGTAAGAAAAAGTGTTATTCTTTTGTCTATTTAAATAAAAGTACTTGAAATGCTGCAAGTTTCGATAAAATGTTTTGGTTTGTCAACTGTTTGGGAGAAGTACTCTCCCTATTTCCTTGTATCCAAAGCATGTTTGGATTGTAAATGTTTCCATTTTCTGCTGCTTGAATTTTCAGGGCTCTGAATGAAAGTAAGCAAAGGACCAGAGAGGACCACAAACTGAAGGACAACACAGAAAAGACTGTTAATACACTGACAGTAGAAGAAAAGGAAAACACTGAGCAAATGTTGCTGGACTTGACCTACAACAGTGAAACTACTGTCGGTGTTGTAGTTGCTGACACATCTGTCCAAGAGACCTCAGAGGCCAAAAATGAATAGAAATTGGGTGTGATTTTAATCAACTGACTTGAACTGTGGTGAATGGAAAGGGATGGTCCGGTGGGGTGAGCAGAAGGAAGAAACAAAGCTGCTTTTCGGAATGAACGATCTATTTTCAAAGCACTGGTACCTATGTGAGTGTGTGTATATTAAAGCTATTTAAATGTTGGAATAAGTGGTTCCATTATATTACTACATCTTCTGGATCTAAACAGTGGGAAATTACATTCATATTGGATTAATGAAACAACTCCCTTTGTCTCTATGTTACACAATGCGCTTTGCAGCAGAGACTTGTACTGTTTGCAAACAGAAACATAATGAACATGGTTGGGAGGTGATGTAACTTTTCAACATGTAAATTTTGCTGCATTTTTCAAAATTTCAATCCATTATGATTTTCCAGACTGAATGCAACTGCTTTAGAAAACAAAAAGAAGACAGAAACTGCTTTGCTTAAAACAGCCACCCATTTCCTAATACCTCAAAACTAACAAAAGGACATCTGCATTTGTTAGTACTGCCTGTTTTCATAATAATTGAAGTAGAGAGACTGCTAAGCAAGATGGTGAAATGAAGAAGAAACAAAAGTTTTAAAGAAAGGAAAACAAATAGTGCTTAAAATCCCACTGTGGATTTAATTTCTTAAAATGCCGTGTTTTTTAAAAAATATTTTAGTAAATAAAAAACAATTTAAAAAGAAAGACAGTCTAATTTCTAGATAATGCTTTGGGAATTGCCATCCTTTATTCCAAGTAAGATGTTTGTTAGTATTCAGCTATAATTTTAGTATTTGATGGATTTCATGTGACTGATTATGTGGTCTTGTTTGCCATATGTTTTTTTCCTATCAGCCTGAAATGTTACAAAAAGGACACAATTAACTTTATAATATAAAGTGAGTGGTGGTGTTATTTTTTTCCAGAGGGGAACAGGACAGGGAAAAGAATTCCTGTTACTATAAAAGTTTTTATTTCTGTGTTTAGCATTTAAAAAAAAAAGTTGTGTTTTTTTAACTAAAGAACCAAACTAACAGCACAGCTATGCAGATTATGGGCCAAACACACCAGTCCTCATAATTATTCTGTCAATTTTCAAATGAGCATCTATTGGTCTTGCACCAGTACTTTCTTTCAAGATTGGTTTCATCATCTCTTCCTCCCTTCCTGCCCCAGTATGTGGGGTGGGTGGGTGTGCTTTTTTTGTTTTGGTATAGTGGGAAAGAATGATGTCAGTTCTTGCATCTTTTTGCAAGCAGAAGTGAAATAGTTACTACATTAAGTCTGGAGAGCCGACGGGAGTTGCTAATTTCCCCTTGTGATAGTTCGGACCTGGCTCTCTGCCAAATGCCCGAACCCACAGTGGCAAACCCCCTTCCCCCCTCCCTTTCCCTCAGGGCAAAGGAAAAGAACTATA
>JAWMRA010000005.1:1091021-1129025 GCA_035584735.1 Pseudotriccus pelzelni | reverse complement strand
GTGAGGGTGGTGAGGCCCTGGCACAGGTTGCCCAGAGAAGCTGTGGCTGCCCCATCCCTGGAAGTGTCCAAGGCCAGTTTGGAGCAACCTGGGATAGTGGGAGGTGTCCCACTAGTGGGTGGGATGAGTCGGTCTCAGGTCCCTCCCATCCCAAACCATTCCCTGTCCCGGCTCCCGACGCCGAGCGGGGTCAGGCCCGGCCGGGCTCGGCAACGCGGGGGCGTGGCCTCATTTGCATAACCCAATGGAAGGGCGATATGCAAATCGCGCGGGCGCTGGTTGGTCGGGGCGCGGCAGGGGCCGCGCGCGCGGGGCGCCTTTGTCCGGCACGGGCGGCGGGGCCGGAGCGGCCGCAGCGACGGCGGGGCCGGAGCTGTCCCTGTCGCTGTCCCTGTCGCTGTCCGTGTCGCCGTGTCCGTGTGCCCGTGTCCGTGTGCCCGTGTCCGTCCCTGCCCCGCGGCCCCGTGATGACTCTGGAGGAGCTGCCCGGGGAGCGCCGCGCCGCCGGGAGGTGAGGCCGGGGGGAGGGCGGAGGGAGGTGCGGGGATCGCTGCGGTGCGGGGACCCCGGTGACGGGCGCTTGTCCCGGCGCAGGATGGAGCAGGCGGGGGACGCGCTGGAGGAGGTGCTGAGCAAGGCGCTGAGCCAGCGGAGCCTCACCCTCGGCGTCTACGAAGCGGCCAAGCTGCTCAACGTGTGAGTGATCCCCTCCTTTACCCCCGTTCCCTTCTGCCCGGTGACCCCCCCGGTGACGGCGGTTTCCACCCAGGGACCCCGATAACGTGGTGCTGTGCCTGCTGGCGGCCGAGGAGGAGGAGGCGGGGGACGCGGCGCTGCAGATCCACTTCACGCTGCTGCGGGCCTTCTGCTGCGAGAACGACATCAACATCCTGCGCGTCAGCAACCCGGCGCGGCTGGCGCAGCTGCTGCTGCCCGCCGCGGGCCCCGACCCGCCCGCGGACCTGCACTGCGTGCTCGTCACGGTGAGCGCGGGGGGCGCACGGCCGGGCCCCGGCGGACAGGCGGGTCCCCCCGCAACGAGCCGGGCCCGGGGCTCCAACCCGCGGCTCAGCGCGCCCGCACCAGGGGCTGCGCGGGGCTTCCCGCACCCCCGGGAAAACGGGGTCCTTCTTCCCTCTCCTTTATTTTCCCCTCCTTCTCCTTTTATTTTGTTCTTTCTTTTCCTCTTTTTTCCTTTTCTTTTTTCCCCTTTTTTTTCCTCTATTCCCCCCTTCTTCTTTCCCTCTTTCCCCCATGTTTCCCCATTTCCCCCTTTTTTCTTTCTCCCTTCCTGCCCTTTATTCCCTTCTTTGCCCCCTTTTTCTTCCCTTCTTTTTTTCCCTTTTTCTTTCCCTTTCCTCCCCTTTTCTTGCCTTCGTCTTTTTTTTTTTTTTTTTTCTCTCCTCTGCCCCAGAGTCCAAAACTACAAAACTCCTCACATGCTTCCCGGGTTGACTTGTTTGTTTGCCTCGATGGCAATTTAAGATGATTCACGCTCCTGGACTTTCTGCTGTGCTTTTTTTTTTTCCCCTGCTGCCCCGCGCAGGCTGTTTTTGCTGCCGTGTCCAAGCCTTCCCCCATTCCCTTTCCAGAACCCCCAGGCCTCGCAGTGGAAGGATCCAGCGCTGAGTCAGCTGATGTGTTTCTGCCGGGAGAGCCGGTACCTGGATCAGTGGGTGCCGGTGATCAACCTCCCGGAGCGGTGACCGCCGGAGCCCATCCCGATCCCGATTGCACTGGAGTGTTGCAAGACTTTCGCAGTTGCTCAGGAAGTAACTCCCTGCCCTGGCACCGGGATTCCGGGGGAGGGGGACGAAAAATAAAACCCAACAAAAAAAAAAAAAAAAAAGCTAAAACTGACGCCGGGGGGGGTTTGGCTGCAGTGGAGCGACGTGTTGTGTGGGGCTGGAGCAGAGCGATGCCAGAGGGGTGGGAATGAGTGTGGAAGTGAAGGAAAAGTGGCAGGATGAGCCCAGCCTAACATGCCAGGGGTGCTCACGGCCCTTGCCGAAAACACCCTTCACTTTCCATCCTTAAGTGCAACTTAAAATTCCTGGTTTAAATACCTTAAAGAGCAAAAATTGAGGCATTTTGCCAACAATGTTATTGTATTTTTGGGATGTTAATTCTCATGTTTTTATGCTAAGATATATAATAATTATAATAATAAGTTATTTTCTGATATTGATGGGAAAATTATTTATACTTGGAGGTTTGAGAACCGAAATGCCCTTAAGCCGTTGGTCTGCAACCACAAATCTTTTACCAGTTGGCTGCAAAAGCAGCAACATTAATATAATTGTTTGAAATTTGAGTGTTTCTTGGGGGGGGGAGGTTGGTGTTTCTGTTTTGTGTTTTCTTTTTTTTTTTGAAATAAAGTTTCCAATCAAGCCTTTGGCCCAGGGTTTTATTTCCTTACTCCATTAGTGCACAGGCAAAAGGGCTCAGCAGCAGCTACTTCCTTGTCCTGGCAGTGGGCAAGGTCCTGTTGTGCTGCTCCATGTGGGTTTATTCCCGGCTCCTCCCAAGCCATTAACCGATGTGCTGCAGGAAATGCTGGGAATGTTATTTATTTATTTTGCTTGAATGCTGCAACAACAGGAGTTAAGAAAAAGAGAGGCAGCTTTATTGCAGACTCCAACACTCCTGCAGCACCTGAATCTTCTTGGAAGGTGGGGAAACCTGATTCCTTGGCGGAGGAAAATTTGACCTGATCTTTTCTTGCATCATAGACTGCAAACGCTCCTGGATTTTTTCCCTGTGCACCCCCAGCACAGCCTGTGCCCACTGGGGTTGGGAGGTCTCTGTGCCAGCCCCCTCTGTAATTACAACTCCAGGCTGGCACACAGCTGGGATTTCTCCTGTGGCAGAACAGCCCGTCCCGCCCATGCTGCGGGCACTGCCCGGACTGGGGAGGCCACAGGGACACTACTGACCCACATTGGACATCTCTAATGGCACATGTGTGACCCCACAGCAGTGGCACTGGGGGGGGTCAGTGTCCCCAGCCCCAGCAGGATCAGTGCCAGCCCAGCCAGGTGGTGAGGCTGGACCAGTTCTCGCACTCCTTGACACTCCAGTCCAAGGCCACCCGTCCCTATCCATGTCCGGCACGTAGCTCAGGACCAGGCAGGTGCCATCTGTGCCCTGGGACACTGCAGGAGCAGCATCACCATATTTGCTGTTTCTCCAAGCTCAAACTCAATCCAACCCTCCCCAACCCCTGATTTCTCGCAGTGTCACCCCTCCAGCCCCTGTCCCCATGACCAGGGGGCACGTGGCCCAGCACACAGCCATGCACCCAAATGCTTGGGGTTTTTTCCCCAAAATCAGCCAGCTTGGCAAAGGGGAGAGAGGAGCAGAATAACAGAGCACCACAGCGGGGCGGCATGGCGATGCAGCATGGTGGGGCATCCCCATGGCACCCCACAGGTTTCTCCCAGTACCTGCACATGGCCTCGTTTCTCCTTTTTTAAAAAAAATCTGCAAGAACAGGCTGTATTTCCCGTAAATTTTACAATACCTGTTTTTTTTCCTGCAAGTACTTACAGCAACAAGCAAAACTCAAACGTTACAGCTCCAGATTTCACGTGTCCCTATATATTATATTTTTAAAACAGTGACTTTACCCAATATCTATAGATGAAATGCTGTCAGATGCAAGCCAATGTGCTGGATCACCAAACAGGATCTCACAGCTGGATTTGTGGCTGGATCACCATCCAGAGCCCCATGGCTGGATCACCCATCAGGGCCCCACATCTGGATCACAATGCAGGGTCCCACAGCTGGATCACTACCCAGCCCCCATGGTAGGCTTTATTCAAGGGCAGACACAAAGAAGGCAGACACAAAGAGCCCCCCTGCAGCCACACTGGAGAGCTGGTTTTGGGTTGGGAGCGGGGATCTCTAACCAAATAAACCTGCAGATTCCTGTGGGAACACCAGGTTGCTGGGAAGACAATAATCGGGCATGAGGTTCTTTCCTTCTCTGCACCCCATGTACCTGCCTGGCCACCTCTGGGCACAGCTGGAGTTCTCAACAGCTACAGCCTTGCAGCCCCACAATGAGTAATTAACTGAGCTCATTAATTCTACCTACACGTGTGATAAAATGATAGACACAAACACGATAAAAAAGAATCAGTGTGGAGCTACATTATGGTTTTCTTCAATTGCCACTAGAAAAATACTCTACAAAAATAATCTGCATGTAAGCACAGGATAAGCAGCACAATTCTCTGTCAGGCTGATTTTGGAGCTCTTTGTCAAAGAGGCTTGTTAAACAAAGATATAAGTTCTTAATATATACCAATAGTGGGTCTATAATTTCATATAGAAGTTACAAATATGCAACATAAACGGCAACTGGTTAATAAAGTCTGTAAATATCCTCACAGAAATGCACAGTTATGGCAGATCACAATTTCAGCAGGATGCAGAGAAGGACATTTGCAGCCAGATTAAGTCAGTATATTTTCAAACCCTCCCAGATTTGCTGTTAATATGCAGTATTTGCATAAGTACAAAATTTATGTATATATATACACAGACACACAAAGAAAGACATTTTTATTATGTGTATATATAAAATATATACTTGATGAAAAGGCCCTCCAATTATAAATGCAGAATCACAAGCTGGATATAATTTGGCATTTTTCCCACTTAAAAATGATTTTTTTTTTAAAAAAGAGTCAAATTCTGACTCCCTGCACAGAACACGACTGGGATTAGGAGTGAGGGCAGCGTTCCTTCCTGCAGTTCCAGGGCAGTTCCAGCCTTCCATTCTTTTGACAGGATGGTTTTTATACTAATATGGATTTTAAATTAGATAGGAAAATGCAGAGCAGCAGAATCCAAGCTGAAAATTCTGCTTTTTCAACTATTAAAAAGCAGGAAAACCAATCTGCAGGTCTCTGATTCTCAAGTCTCCGCTGGGAAGAGAGGCCAGCAGGAGGAAGGCTGTGGCACAGCTCCCTGGAGCTCCTCAGCAGCTGCTACAATTATTTTGCAAGGTAGTTTATTTTGCTAGAAAATGCACTTTAAATGTATCTGTGCACGAAATGGTGCTGCCAGCACAGACACAACCCCCCACCCTCCCCCCAAAATTCATCATTTAAAAAAACGTAAACCCAGTGATGTTCCATCAGGTCTCTACAACTTGGCCTCTGCTTTATCAGCAAAGCTCAGGCAACTTTGGTCTTGTTTGACTTGGCAAATGCAGCCAGGACCCCCCTGGGCAGAGACCCCAGTGCTGCTCCTGGGCTCAACCCCATTCTCTTGGCCAGGAAAGACATGAATTCAGCTTCCTAATAAAGATAGGGATCAGAAGGAATGCTTTGGAAAGCTTAAGGACTTATACATGTGGTAAAAGAGAAGCGCCCCGAGCCAGGGAACGGTTGGGACCTTACGGAGTGTTGGTGCTTGGCCTTGCCTAGGTGGGCTGGGGAGGAGCTGCCCCTCTCCTATAACAAAATGCAGGTTTTCTTGTCCTTGAAAGGGTTCTCAGAAGCAGGAATGCCCATAAGCAACGGGTCCTTCTTGGCGTGTTCCTCACAGTATAGCATCAGGTCTGCCGAGGCTTTGGACACCTGCAGGAGACAGGGAAAAATAAACAGACAACGAGGTTTCCCATGGGAACAGGATCAAAGGTGCTGAGAGCCGGGATGGGTACAGAGTCCCTACGACGGATGGAAGAGGCACTTGGAGATAGATACATTCTGTCTCCTTGCTTCATCCTCAGGGAGGAGGAAAGGACGGACCCCCCTGCTCTTTGGGATTCGTTTGTGACACCAGGTAAAGGTTCCACCTGGCTCCTACACAGAAAACTGGGAATAAAAAGGAGGGGGTTCAAAATAATACAGTGGGTTGTAATGAGGAATTTCTCATCTATCCTGCAGTGACAGGGAAGAAAACAGGGGAGAAGGTTCCTGCTGCCAGAGGGCAGAGTTAGACAGGATACTGGGCCACAAGAACTGGCTTTATTTAGATTTGTTGAGCTGAAATGTTGATGTCATGTTTTGAGATGGGAAAAATCACTAAGCTGTGGGTGCACAGACACGCAATCTCTGTTATGTTGTTGTCCCACAGCTGGAAGGGGAAAACAACGAGGAAAAAAAGGAGGAGAGAGAAAGGATGTGCTGTCACCTTTATCCTCTCTATTGAGGCTTCTATCCTGAGCTGCTGCACAGTCCTTCGGGCCTGAGCAATGTTGTTGGTCGTGGTGGCTGTTTTGCCAGACATTTTCAGTGGAGCAGGGAAGTTCTGTTTGGAAAGACAGAGGGTTATTTTTCCAGAAGGTGGCACATCGCCTTAAACAGCTTTTACACAGAGACATCCACGACACGCTGCAAAAAGGGCTTTTTTTTTTTTTGTTATTAAGATACCCAATAGGACCAGGCAGTTGAGAAACAGCTCTGGAAGTAAAATATCCTCCAAAAAAAAGCACAGAGCTTCTGTGCAGGTTTCTGCCCCTTGGCTAAGCCAGTGGCAGTGAGGAGGATGGTGGTCTGGCAGCAATTCCAGCACACCTTTGGCAGCTTGATTCCGATTTGCAGCTTCCCATGGGCTTCCAGGGGAGCCCAGTGTGTACCAAGATCCACGCACTTCCCTGAGAGTTGGACCATGGAAGGAGACTTGCTCCTGAGCCCACCAAAGAGCAAGGAGTGAGTCAGGATAGAACCATGGAATCATTTCGGTTGGAAAAGCCCTCTCAGACCATCCAGTTCAACTGTCCTCAAGCACTGCTAAGGCTACCACTGACCTATGTCCCCAAGTGTCACATCCATACAGCTTTTCAATCCCTCCAGGGATGAGGACTCCACCACTGCCCTGGGCAGCTGTGCCAGGGCTGGACAAGGCTTTCTGTGAAGAAATAATATCCATGGAACAGGCTGATCTCAGCATCCCTGGCTGTTTCATGGAGGCTCATGGTGGAGCAGACACCCACCTGCAGCCCAGACTGAGGACTGTGTGGCACTGCATTCCCAAGGATATCCCTACAGGCATCGCAGCAGGCAAGAGCTTAAATTAGCCCAATGCTAAATGTCCAAGGCCAGGCTGGACAGGGCTTGGAGCAACCTGGTCTAGTGGAAGGTGTCCCTGCCCATAGCAGGGGGAGGGACTGCATGAGCTTTAAGGTCCCTCCCAACCCAAACCAGCCTGTGATTCCAAGTTATTCAGGTCTCCAGGTGCCCAAAGAGCCTGTTTGGACCTGCCCTGCTCATGTCACTGTCCTGTGTCACAGTTTCTAGAGGACTCTGCACAAACCCTGCCGCTTGTTTTCCACAGCTCCACATGGATAATTGGCTCAGTGGGGCTGTGCTAGAATCATTTACAGCATTACAGCGACCTGAGTCCAACATGGCTCTGCATGACCTTTCCAAGCGCTGCTCACAGCGGTTCCTGCAGGATTCAAGTTTCTCTCACCTCAGCCTGGAGAGCAGGGCTGTTTTCCAGGCAGTGCCGGTGCCTGCCCAGCTAGCTGAGAACAGCATTATCCTGTTCTGAGTCCCCATTTTGAGGGGAAAATTCTTGAAAAAGCTTTGGGCAGAGGAAATGTCAGGTAACAGGTAACACCACCTGCTCAGGCGCAGGTAGGAGGGACACTCACACCTGACATTTGGTATCAATAAAAACTTATTTCCTAAAGCAAATATTAAGGACATGCTCCTGCAGATCGATGTGGATTCATGGATGTTTTGCCCCGGCAACAACCTGACCCCTGGTCTGTGTCAGTCCTGCGCTGCCCTAGCTCCCCATAAACACCTCATGGCCCAAAATTATCTGCCAAGTTGTGCTCCAAAGAGGTCACCTATGGAATGAGTCACAGAGGATTCACTGCTCACCACCCGTGGAAGGGAATTCATGCAAAATTCAAAAAGCCAACAGAATTTTGATTCCGTAGCGTTCCCACTACGGCACAGGCTTAGCCCAGGACACAGCACTCGTGGAATCACAGGATCCCAACTGCTTTGGGTTGGGAGGGACCTTAAAGCTCATGCAGTTCCTCCCCCTGCCATGGGCAGGGACACCTTCCACTAGACCAGGTTGCTCCAAGCCCTGTCCAGCCTGGCCTTAGACATTTAGCACTGGCTAATTTAGTCCCTGCAGTTTTCACTCACTATATTGAAAAACTGTGGTGTGAAAAACCCAACCCAAAGCACTTAATTTTTATCAAGTAATGCATGCAGCTCCGAGAAGATAGCTCAGGATTTTCTAAGTCCTGTAATTTTAGTACTTAAAAAAAACCCACAAAAACATAAGGTTTAAAAAATTATTGCAAAATTAAAATATAAACCATTCTCCTCTTGTTTTGCTGGGGCAAGACCAGTGTTCCCTTCTCCAGCCCCAAACCCCTTTTTTCAGCTGGAGAGGGTTGAATCTCTGGATCCCTTTCCAATCTCCATGGATGACCTCCTTAGGAAAGTTCCAATGCTTATTTTCCCAGCTGGTTAGCTTTGTTAATAAATTAGATGTTTAAAAAAAAAAGAGAAAATGCAATCCAAACCATAACATCTGAAAATTAAATTGCTGCATTTCCCCATCTCCAAACAAACACAAGCCTTAATACTCCTCCTAAGATCACTAAATCTCTTCTACAGAGAGATTTACAAACAACTAGGTCACCACCCAATAATACTGTTTTCCCTCTGAGTTCCTGGCAACTGATCCGAGCTGCTGCGGCCTCCTGGAGCCACCAGATTTCTCCCAGGACACACTGGAGTTCAGGAAACTCCTCGGATTTAAATTGGTGGTGTCTACAGCTCTGCAGAACTTGGGGGTTTGTGCCCTTGGAGCTGTGGGCGGGGTTTTCTGAGATAGGGAAGTCTCCCAAGAGAATGAAGTCACTCTCTAAAGAAATGACCATGCGGTCGGAGAGGGCACCGCTCTGATTTCTAGGAAGCGAATCCTCATGCTCAGCAGGCTGAGCCAAAAGCAAAGATATCCCAAGAGCCTGACTCATTCCAGCACTTTCCCATCAGGATTTCTCCTGTTCCAGCACTTACAGTCACGACTATTCATTCTGTGCTAAATGGACAAAAACAAATTCCCAACAAGTTTTTCCACTCACCACCTAAGACAAAACACAGCTGGTGCTCAAGGCCAGGCTGGACAGGGCTTGGAGCAAGCTGGTCTAGTGGAAGGTGTCCCTGCCCATGGCAGAGGTGGAACTGGATGGGCTTTAAGGTCCCTTCCAACCCAAACCATTCCATGATTTTATGGTGACAAGTGACAAAGCTGAACGAAGGTTTGCTGGATCCAAGGTTGCTGGTGACAAAGATTCCCAAACCCCAGAGCAGATGTGGGCATGGCTGCAACTCTTGCTTGCCTCTGACTCACAAACTAAAATGAGACAAAAGAATCAGTCCCATCAACAGCTTCTCTGGCCATCATCCCCTGCCCTGTGCAGGGATGCCTTCTACTACACCAGGTTGCCCCGAGCCCTGACCAACCCGGCCTTGGACACTTCCAGGGATGGGGCAGCCACAGCTTCTCTGGGCAATCTGGGACAGGGTCTCACCACCCCCCCAGGGAAGAATTTCTTCCTAATTTATCTATGGAAAACTGAGGCCAGTGTTTGTTCAGAGAAGGTGGATGCTCACCAACTGCACTTAGCCAGTGAAAGGGAAAAACACCTGAATCCTCCAGTGTAATTCCTGCAGGCCACACACCTGCATTTTTTCCTTTCTCGAAATACCTGCAAATGGGTGGAGCTGCCCCTCTTCCCTAGAAAACCCCTGTTTTTCCAGGCCTTGCCCTGTTTTTTGTCACAGGCTTTAGGTAACACGATGACCACGCAGCAGGTCCCCAGATGCACCTCATCTGGGCTTCGAACTTCAGCTCCAGTGGGATTATTAAACCCCAGTCTATCTTTCTAACTCTTTTAGATCCAGGACTTACACAGCACCTGCTGAATGAAAGGTAATTTTGCTTGCTAAAGGGCCAGGAATATCCCAGCAGCTCTGCCTGGCAAACAGCTCCCAGTTTGCTCCAGTTATGTAAAGCCAGCCCATGTTGAAATGCTGAAGGCTCAAAAGGGTGAAAAGGCGTCTTGTTGCTGTTTCTTTTGAAATAAAACAGCTTTTAAGGTGAATAGCTCAAAACTGTAAATCCATGGAGTGGATTGGACAAAACATAAACTGACAACTACAGCACCTACAAGGTAACACCCCATCAGCTGCTGGTTTTCCAGCCTCTGGTTTTCCAGACCCTGGTTTTCCAGGGTGCCAGCCCACAGTTGGGGGTCTGCACGGATCTAAAGTTACAACTAATCTGCAAATGCAGGTTTCAAAGGCCTCTCCATTTTCAGAGCCACAGTCCTGCTTGTGGAGGACACAGGTCAGTGAGGTGGAAATGCCTCTGGGCTGGGCATGCTCCAAATTCAGCAAGGAAACAGCAGGAAAAGAAGGACACGAGGTGTTCCAAACCCTTGTTTGGAGGGACATGGGCCTTCAGGGTGACCCCATGACCCCACTGTGATCCCCCCTCACCCTTGGTTCGGGTGCCTTGCCCATGGGACAGGGAGGGAGCACCCCAGGGAGTCACCCCTGCTGCTGCTCCCACGTGGAATGTTTGGATGCCTCTGCCCACTTGAGCCTGTTGGATAAACCAGAAGCAAGCACCACCATGGAAATTGTTCTGCTTTTCCTAAAAACACAGGAACAAGGGAAAAAAGAAGGAAAAAAAAGCAGTCGGAGGTGTCCAGAGCTGCTCCAGCTCATTCCCTGCCCTGAGCTGGAGGGACAAGCTCATGCCAGGCCTGGCTGCTGCTCTATTCCCAACACAGGGAAGCAAACACTTTCTGAGGAGCTGCTCAGAGGTGCCAGTCGGCATTTCTGCCCCAAACCCACCATCACATGGTACCTCAGGACATTGTGTTTAGGGTTTCAGCAATTCCACAAAGAACTCTGCAGGTTTACAAGTGAAACTGTTCCCAGCCTTGCAACTTCCCTGGTCTTTGCTGGAAGGATTTTAAGATGGATCTGGTTTGTGTATCACCACCACTAATACAGGCTCTGCTTGATGCCCCACAGTCCTGCCTGAAAAACATTTTATTCCCCACACCATCCTCCCTGGCATCCCTTCACCCCACTGCCTTCAGCTGGGACCTTGCAAACAATCTGGGAATAACACACCATGGAACCCCAAATCTAAGTGCCTCCTCTTATTGGCTCACACTCCCCAGACCTCTCAGGAATAAAAAGCCAGGAGCTTTAAGTCAATTCTGCTTCTGAAAATGCAGAGATTTGCTGGGCAGGAAGGTGGCTGGAAGGAGGAAAAGGGAAGCAAGAGGAGAAGGGGCTGCAAACAGCATGGAGAGGCACCAGACAAGGCCAGTCCTCATGGAGAGCAGGGAAGAAGAGCCACGATGGCCCCCAGAGGGGTGGCACAAGGAGGGGGTGATGCCAGAGCCCTTCTCCAGCACCTCTCCCAGGTGCAGGGGCAGGACGTGGGGTAAGACGTCAGTGGGTTCCTGCATATGCCACTTTCCCAGGAGCTTGTGTGAGAGCAGGAGGGCTGGAAGCCAGTTGGGACTTGAATGCTGGAGGTTGGTTTTACTACAGGGTGCTCAGGAGCAGGTTTGTTACAACTTGCAGAACCAAAAAACTCTCCCAGTCCAAGCCAAGAGGCCAATGCTGACATTAAAGGGCAGGTGCAGAAATAAACCAATCCATTCTGAGGGCACATCAGAGCACAACCAGGTACAGCAACGGACAAAACAGTTGCACACAAGCAATAATCTACATTTGCGATACTTCCTGGCCTTGGATTTTAAATATTTAGGTCCCCAATGGAAGAATGTGTTGGAGGAATCTCAGTGTGCCCGGTACCGCCTTCTGCCAACATGTGCTGCAGAGCATTTGGCGCCGCAGCAAGTGCTGACATGTCCCCCCCCAGATCCTGCACACCCTGGAACACAGTGGCACCTGGCATGAGGTGACCCACAGGGAGGATGAGAGAGGCACAGGGTCCCCAGTGGTAGCAGCAGGTGACAGGAAGAAGTACTCAGGGGATGCCTCTGCCCACCTGAAACCAAAAGTACCCTCGGGGGGTGCTGCTTCCCAGCCAATGTGGACAGAGTCGGGGGCTGAAGGAGGTACCTCGGCCTGGCAGGACAGGCAGCAGGTCCAAGAGTTTTGCAAAGGACTTGGGAAGTCTAGATGTGCAATAAGTGTGGAAAAGAAGTGGAAGGTCGGCATGGAGGGAGCAGGGTGACCAGCCCTGACCTGTCACCCACCAACCCTGCACGCGAGTCCCCGCAGCCGTTCTCTGAGAACGCTCCTCATCACACCCACAGCTTCCACGGAAACACTATAAATACTACAAAAGCTCTCCACGCTGCTCTGCCAGAACCAGGGACCCACTGTCCCAGCTGTAACCCTAATTAGAGAGCACAGGAACGAGCCAGGCACATTCCACACTCCTCCTGCTCCAACCGGTTCTCTGCTCCGAGAAGGAAAGAACACTTCCAGCAAAACAGCCCCTTCCCGGCTCGCTCAGCCTTGGCGCCTGCGCAGGGTGAGCCCATCCTTGAAAACCCTGCTCTGGAAATGCAGCCAACCTCGTTTTTCCAGTGGTGGGTGCAGCCAAAGGGAAAGCCCAGGGCTGGCAGGGCTCTGCTGGCCCAGTCCTTGCACGGGGCCGTGCTGACACCCAGTGGAAACACCGGTGCTGGAATCATTTCCTTCTGCCACACTACCAAGGAGAATGGAAAACAAATCTGGGTAGCCAGAAAACACCAGAGTCCTGCCCTCTGCAGGAAAATAGAACTGAAAGGTAAAATAAAAGAGGGATTAGAGATGCTTTTGGGTCATTTCTCTTTTTAGGATACTCCATCCCTGGAAGTGTCCAAGGCCAGGTTGGATGGGGCTTAGAGCAAGCTGAGATAGTGGAAGGTGTCCCTGCCCATGGCAGGGAGTGGAATGAGATGGGCTTTAAGGTCACTTCCAACCCAAACCATTCTGTGATTCCATGATCCTTACACCACACACAGTGGATGGACAACAAGGTGGTGGGACACACCACAGTTATCCAGGAGGACCTGGAGCCACTCGTGCACTTTGCAGACTGAACACAGCACCCACAGTGCAAACTTCCCAGGAAAAGCAGCGGCAAGGATCACGCACAACTTCCCCATTGGCTCTGGGGATTCCAGCCCCTGCTCCCTTGTCGTCCCTCAGCACAGCCCCAGCCAAGGCCGTGGCTCCAATGCCTGCAGGAGCTGTTCCCACCACAGGGATGGATCATCTGTGGCTAGGAGAAGGTTTCTGCTCCTGCTCCACACCCACCACAAACCAAACTGTGAGGAGTAGCTCCCTGGTTTCTGGCAGGTGAGAAGGAATGGATTTTTAAATAGGTATCAAGGAAGAGTTAAAATCACAGCACAAATATTTTATACACACTAGAAAAAGTTTGGGATAGGTAAAAGAAAACAAGAAACTCCCCAGACAAAAGTAACTGCTGCATGTACTGGAGGGTCCACACTATGACACAGGAAACCTGAAACATGTGGCAACTGCAGGACTTGGGGAAGGATGTGAGTGCTTCGGGATGCACACCCTGCACAGCACCACAGCCAAAGGGATCAGGGCCCCCAGATTTCAAAACCATTTTTACAGCAGAAAAGGTACAGCAAGGACAAACTCTGCTTCCATGCTCCTCTCAGAAGAGGTGCAGCAGTCAGGGCTGGGTTAGCAGTGGGAAGTCTGGGCACACAGATACACCTGGTTTGCACAGAGGTGGGTGAGCAGCCCATCAGTGCAGATGGAGAATAAACCCCCTTAGAACACAGAACACCCCCTTCTGATGTTTCCTTCCTCAGAGAATTTACACTTGGGAATACTGAGAGATTTTAGAGTGGAGATCTTTTTTTCAGTTATAAACAATGCCGCCAGTGTCTTAATTAGTCCTTTGGAAATGGATTAAAAACTATAAAATAATGTGAAATGAAAGGAAACAGACAACTCCCAAGATGATCAATTGGATTTGGTATTCTGGCTGTTTAATTAAGGTTGTGTTCCTTTATAACCTCCATCCCACAAGTTATTGCAGTACCATCCTGCTGATCAAACCTGGGCTGTAGCTCCGTTTGATTTTCAAAGTCAGCCTTCATGATGTGATTCTGTCAAACCCAATGTACATGTTGGGAGATGAGGAGTGGAAAAACCTGCTTTTATTTTCCTCTGCATTTTTTTTCTGACTTAACTTTCTGTATCTTTAGTACACATGAAAGCCATGAAAAGTGACTTCTGGATCAGGGTTCCTTTGAAAAACATCTGAGCGATATTATTTTAAAGACATCAGCCTGAAGCCATTGGAAAAGACAATGAACCACAAGGCAGTTTATCCACAGAAGGTCCCTGTTTTTCCCCACAGAGCACTCCCCAGCTAAATCCCACCAGGAAAGACGGGCAAACTACAAAGAGACATTTGCAAGGAGACTTGCAGCTGTATCAAAATCAGCTCCTCTTACAGCATGTAAAGCAGGAGTGGTCTGTGATTAAAGCTCCAGACTGAGAGTCACGGGACGCAGCTTGGCCTCAGGTTCTGTGACCTTCAGCAAATTCCTTCGTCTGCAAGAGATAAAGCCGAGGACGCAGGCGGGAGATGCTCTGGGAAGAGCTCTGTGGGGCTCAGCTCAGAGAACTGGAAGGGTGCAAAGGATTTCACCAGCTTCTTGGCTACAAGAATTTATCAAAGCACCTGTTTTTCAGGATAGGGTGAATATAGGAAGAATTTGCATGATGACATGGTCAAACAAAATGCATGTAACACAGCAGAAGCAGAAATGATGAAGACTTGCATGTTGCCCCTTCCTTACGGGGGAATAAACAAGGAAAAGGCTAATTTCCACGGGAGAAGCAGATGTTTCTGCCCCCTAAATTCAAGTCAGTTAAAAACCCGAGGTGACTAGTGTGAGCAACCAGTGCTGCCAACACCAAGCTGGTGCTGTCCTTGTAGCTCTCCTCCACGAAGCTGCCAAGTATTTTTTATTTGTTTTGCTCCAGAATAAAATATTAAATCACTGGAGTTTGGGACTTGTTGTGCTGCTTTATATTTTGTATGAAAGGAAGGAACAGGAGTGGACTGGGAACTCACCTACATAAGCAAACTTGCTACCTGTCCGGCTTGCTTTGATTTTATCGGTGTAATGATCCTGAAACAGAGTAAAATAAAAATTATAAGGACTTTATAGTGCAAGAAAGCCAAAGCTAAGAGGGTTTGGCACTTGTGATTTAATTCTACTCATAAAACTTATAGTATTTTGAGATTGGCCTGGCTGGAAAATCTACCTCAGACCTTTCTTATTGCCAGTTTCCCCACTTCCCTTCTCAAGGACACGGCCACAGGCACCCAATTCCCTCTGGGCTCCTCCCAGATGGGAATGAAGGGAACAAGTTTACACAGATTTAGGTGCTGCCAGCACGGCTCCTCCTGGAGCCCACGCTCCAAGGGACAGGTCCCACCCAGACCTGGGGCAGGTGAGTCTAAAGGCAGCTACTGGAAAAGCCACTGCCTTTAAAACGAGTTTAACTACTCAGAGTAAAACCCAGAGCAGGTTTAGTTAAGCACCACCATAGCCAGTGTTGAGCATATGTACAACCTGTGGCTGTCCCATCCCTGGAAATGTTCAGGGCCAGGTTGGACGGGGCTTAGAGCAACCCGCTCTAGTGCAAAGAGTCCTGGCCCATGGCAGGGGCTGGAATAGGATGAGTTTTGATGCCCCCTGCAACCCAAACCATTCCAGGATTACTTTGCCCCTGGAGACTTCTCTGAGCTGTAAACCTTCACTGAGATATTCCAGCAGCTGGGCTTAAATCCCTAGAGAAACAAATCTGACAGCCCATGTTCCCTATGGAGGCCTTTACACACCCAGAAAAATCCCTGGAATTATATGAGTCCAAAAATGTACAAGTTCCAGTACCAGATCCTGTTCACTGTTGCAAGATTGGCAAATCCAGAGCACAGCATATTTAACAATGTTCCTAAATTTTTATTGCAAAAAATTATAATTTTGAACTATAACAACTCAATGGCAATTCAATGAGGGCAGCAATTTTTTAGGAGTGTTGGCCATGAATGACAGTGGAATTGGGCACCTGACAAGCACAGCTTGACATTGCTGAGAACAGAAACCAGCAACTGAAGAGATCAGAGAGATCCAAAGGCTTTATTTTTTTAAACCATCCACCTACAATGCAAACACAGACCAAGTTGGCTGCCTTGATGCTACAGGTGAAAGAGAATCATGGAATGGTTTGGGTTGGAAGGGGCCTTTAAAACCCATCCAGTTCCACCCCCTGCCATGGAGTTGCTCCAACTAGGTTGCTCCAACCCCCATCCAAACTGGCCTCGAACACTTCCATGGATCCAGGGGCAGCCACAGCTTCTCTGGGCAATCTGTGCCAGGGCCTCACCACTCTCACAGTCAACAGTTCCTTCCCAATATCCCATCTAATCCTCACCTCTGGCAGCGGGAAGCCATTCCCCCTTGTCCTGTCCCTCCAATCCCTTGACCTAAAAGTCCCTCTCCAGGTCTCTTGGAGCCCCTTCAGGCACTGAAAGGGTCTCTAAGGGCTCCCTGGAGCCTTCTCTTCTCCAGGTGAAGATCCCCAGCTCTCCCAGCTTGTGAAGGTGATAAAACCCATAAGGTGGTGAAAATTCTGTGGAAGCTGGAACAGGGACCATATTTCCAAGCAAAATTTTCTTTTCCTCTCCTGGCTGTGCTGCTACTGGAAGCCCATTCATTGCAATCCCCACACAGGTGTGCAAATACACACACAGCAGGTTCTAAATGCAGTGACTGATAATCCAAAAGAGGCTGGCAATTGCTCTGTTCCCCTTTCCTGGAATTCCTCATGCACACACCTCTATGCCCCTGCAGATACACCCACTGTCCCTGCACTGCAGAGCTCGGACTGGAGGCTCTGGGATTTACTGAGCTGGCAGAGGAGCAAGGGCACAGATACCTCATTAAGTAGGGCACAGCAGGATCCGGGACTGCAACGGACACTCTTTGGAGGGAAACCAACCATCAGTTGCCAAGGACTGGTGGAGCTCTGGCACCAAGCCCTGGCACCACTCCACACCCACCCAAGTCACACCACGAGCTACGGCGGGCTTGGAGAAGCCACAGCAACGCAGCTCCCTCATTCCCAGGAAATGAAGAGACAAAAAACCACGAAAAGTTCCCAAGGGACGGTCTTTAGTAAGGCAGGGAGGTGGCACGCAGAACGGGCAGTGTCTCCTTTATAATTACATGCTACTTCCTGGGCTGGAAACAGGATCACAATTTCAATAGGTGCTGTTAAAATCACTGTACAGAGGTGGAAAGTAAATTGTGTTAAAAGAGAGACTGTCTTGCCACAGCCAGTCCTTGTCCCTGTGCCAGGCTTGTCCTGTTCACATCCAGCAAGGAAACAAAAATAAATGTCACATGTAAACTCCTTCACAGACGTGTGACTGCTACGTAAAATCAAAGTTTAATGGAAAAACCGCTGCTTTTCTTATCTGTGCAAGTTCTCATTCTGCTCACTCACCCTCAAACTTGTTAAGGAAAAATAAGAAAAATTTCAATATTGACTTGTGCATCCTGAGGGAGATCAAAACACAGTCAAAACAATCACAGACCACAGGAATGGTTTGGGTTGGGAGAGACCTTCAGGGATCCAGTCCAACCTCAGCTTTAAATGCATCTGAAAACTAACTCTGGCTCCCGGGGTCACTTCCCTCCCCAGAGCTACAGAGACTCCATATTCCTGCCTAATCAAAGCTCCAATCAAACCAGCCATAAAAACCCACAAACCCGACATTGCTGGCATAGTTTGAGGCCGGCGTAATGCATCCCTCCAAAATCCTGCATTCAGAGGTCAGGCCGTGCTCGGGAAGGAATAAATCAGGGAAGGACATGTGGGAGAGAGATGAGAAAATTCCATGGCTGGACGTTTCCCAGTCCCTCCGTCCAAGGCCAGCAGCTCCAACCTGGGTCCTCCTGCTCCGTGGGCCCTGGCAGGCAGCTCCAGCTGGAGCATCCCTGCTGTGCAGGATGGATCCCTTGCAAGGTTTACAGCAACATAAACCACAGTCAGCTAGGAAAAAGATGATCCACCTCCCAAAATCATCAGTGACACTTTCTCCTTATCTCAGCTCCAAGCTTAGACCAAACAGCCTGACTCGAAGCTACAGAGATGAAAATGTCATTTGGGATTTGCTCAAATTTACTCACAGAACCACAGAATCCCAGACTGGGTTGGGAGGAAGCTCAAAGTTCATCTCATTCAATCCCCCTGCCATGGGCAGAGGCACCTTCCACTACCCCAGGTTGCTCCAAGCCCCGTCCAACCTGGCCTTGGGCATTCCAGGGATGGGGCAGCCACAGCTTCTCTGGGCAGCCTGTGCCAGGGCCTCACCACCCTCACAGGGAAGAAATTTATCCCTAATATCTCATCCAAACCTGCCGTGGAATTGAATTTCTTGCAGCACAAATATTAACATAAATGCCCTTGGTAACTGCTTTATTTTAACAAACAAGAAGGAAATCTTCTTCTGGAAATACTCTGGGTCATCATCAATATGATTAATGACACAGAAAAGAACCTCTTTTTCTTCTATGAACTGGGAAGATACTCACAGATACATCAAATATCTCAGTCACTGAGCAAACTGAAGCCCAAAAAACAACAGAGGACAGACATTTAAACATATCCACTGAGGGACTGACAGCCCAGGAAAGGCCTGCTGGAAACATTACAATCAACTTCAAATTAAAACTTCAATGTATAAACAATCAGAATGTTCAGCTGTTTCTGCTCAAGGAGGCCTCTTCTCTTAGGGTCACCCCCTGTCACCACCAAGTCCTCCTTGCAGAGCTTCCCAGCCCTTCCTGTAGCAGTTTCTGCTCCACAAGCCAGACTTGCAGCTTCCGTAGGCACAGCAGTTTTTCCTGGTTCTCAGCCCATATTTTTCCCTTTCTACAACACCCACCAGTCCCTCTGAGAACAGCCCACACCATCCCTGGTTTGGGCAGCGAGGGCAGTGCTGGGTCCTAGAGCAATGAAATCCTTATCACAATGATGGAAACTAGGAGGGAGGATTTTGGTCTCCTCAGCTTTCTGGTTTTGTGCTCTGAGGGAGCTTTGGCACAAGGAAAGCCATAATTTAGAGAAGAAAATCAGGCAAAATCTCCTCCATGTGTTCTCACTGTCCCCGCTCAAGGAATGGTTATGGATTAAAAAGGGGTGATTCCACAAAGCATCACCAGCATTGGATTGTGGGCTGCCAGAGCAGCCTGGATTGGGGAAACAGGCTGGGGAGGCAGTCTGCTCCCTTCCCAGCAGAACAAAGATGGGCTTTTCCACCTCCAAACACTTTGGAGAGCTGGTGTTGGAGGAGTAGTACCCACACAGCGAGCGAGGGCTCGGAGCTGATGCCGTGTGTCAGAGCAAACAAAGGCTCAGACCATGTGTATGTCCCGGACCAGACCATACCAAAAAGTGACCTCTCCCTGTACAGAAGGTTTGGAAAGACACAGGAGAAGGGATGGGGAAAAAAATGGTGTAAACAAAGGGGGAGCAAGTCTGGTTCCTGCTTGAGCCGAGCTGAATGTTTAAACAAGGAGATGATCCCAGCGGCCACATCCCGCCGTCGACAGCGGCTTCAATACAAATAATCCTCATAACACACTTTTTTCCTTTTTCCTCCTCCCTCTGTAACTCCATCACATGCCAAGACACTGATACGGACACAGGAAGCTGAATATAAACACATTGCCTGTTTTACCAAATATTCAAAGGAACACGACTAAAAATACACAGCTGTTGGTGTCCGTGAACATCCTAAAGCTCCAATCCACCCACACCCAGGCTGGCTGGGGCCTCAGGAACAAAGGAGCTTGGATTTGGGGTACACTGCTGCCCAGGTCTGTTTTCACAGAATTTCAGATTGGTTTGGGTTGGAAGGGACCTTAAAGCCCATCCAGTCCTACCCCCTGCCATGGGCAGGGACACTTTCCACTACCCCAGCTTGCTCCAAGCCCTGTCCAACCTGGCCTTGGACACTTCCAGGGATCCAGGGGCAGCCACAGCTTCTCTGGGCAGCCTGAGTCAGGGCCTGCCCACCCTCACAGGGAACAATTTCTTCCATAAATACCAACTTCCCCCATGTCATTTGTGCTGGAAATAAAGCCTGGTGAGCTGGTTATTGAGGTGTGTGCCTACAACAGCCTGCGGATAATCACTGCTCAGGAAACTAGGGAACTTGATTTTAGCAGTGCGGAGTCTTTGAAGCTGCAAATGAACCAGCCCTTGAACAAATGCCCTCAATAACAGGACGTGCTGCAGAAGAGGGAAGTCCTTTGGCGTGTTCATGTTCTCCCGGCAGCGTATTCACTTTGCTTGTGCTATGAGTTGAGCAGTTACTCATTTGTCACATATTGCATCTGGAGTGACTCCAGGGAAACTGGGAGACTGTCTCATTGGCATCTGGTTGCTGACATATTAACAAGGACTTTGGCTTCTGTTTCTCTCCTTCCTGAGATGGTTTTATGTCGAATAGTACCAGCACACAAGGATCAACAAAACTTCACAAGTTCCTACGAAGTCAGGAGCCACAAGAGCTGGTCACAATTCACAGAGCGTTTCTACTTCACTACACGATAAAACGTACTTTTCTCCTCTTCCTTTTTCTACTCCTGTTTTTTGTGCAAATGTCGGTAGAAAAAGAGCTTGCAGTTTGATTCCTTCAAGTGTTTGTGTTGGGAGAGCTCTTGTCGCATATGTTCACAGAGAGCGAACATAAAAGGGGCCTGAGGATAGACAAAAAATCTGTTTGACTATCTGACAAATAGTTACAGAAACATTTTGCATATTTACCCATCTTCTAAAAGAAACATATTGCTATGCAACAAAAATGTGTTTACTGTAAAATGACATAGACTGCAGCGCTCAGAACATACTTGAAAGAGCTGGATTTTGTAAGCAGCTCATTTGCATAGAGACACAAGAACATTTGAAGCCTAAGAGACAGCATCAAGGAATAAAAGACATCTCCCGGGACCAGTCTCCATTAACCTTAGGTTTGCATGGTTTTCTTTTCCTCTCAGGACTGAATATTTGTTTAACTATTAAATCAATTCATGGAATCATTCTGTGTCCTTAAAAGTCTAGTGAGTTACCACCATGCCATCAGATTAGTCTAAATTCCTCTTGGACTGATGCTGAATTTATGCAACTCTGTTCTATCACTGGCAACTTATATTTCTACAATTTCATGCAAAATGAATTCCTTCTCACTTGTGGGGTAATGCTCCTTCTCAGTTACAGCCTGAGACCTGCTGATTTTTTACTTAGTTATCCCAATAGATGGTTGGCATTCAGATTCATTTTTTCCTCTCTCCTCAGCCAGGCTGTGCCTCAGTGAAGCATCAAATTGAAGCCAAATGGATGTAGCATATTCAAATTTCAACCTTGTTACTGAAGGGAATGCCAAGAGTTTAAAAAATGTCAGGCCTTTGAGAATGAAGAATAAGATGCTGGGAAAGAAAACTTTCAAACTCAGCAAGATGAGGACTTTTACCTCTGGGAGTTGGATATAAAAATCTCTAAGTAGCTAAATGAAAGATGTCCTCAAGCACTAATTATAATAGAATGCTAAATGTAGATATTATGATGCATATAAAACCCAGACAATAACTTCATTATGCAATTAAGTGGCTAAAATCCTTCTTCCCAATCCAACACTTCAAACTGCTACATGAGAAAAAAGGCTTTGGAAAGCCAACCAACATAACAAGTTTCAGTTACTTATAGTTAATGTGAGATTAAATATATTTTGCTCAGAAAAATGTTAGCAGAAAAGAGAGATTTTTCACCTCTGAATGGCTATGTCAGAGCATACCTGGGTTTAGAGCTCAAAGTTGTTGCTTTTTCCATGTAGCTCTGCAGTAGTTTCTCTAATTTCCAGTTTGTTTGCCTGGTAAATACAAACTTTTCCTGCTGGTTGCAATGCAAGAGATGAAGGTTCCCTGTTGGTTCGATTGTACAGCTCACGGACTTGCAAATTCGAGCTTACAGGTAAAAATAGAAGTCTCTCTAAAATGTTACTCTCCCAGGAAGCACGTTGGTGTGCATGATGACATAGCCACAGTATTCTGATGATGGCTGCAAAAGTTCCACCTATGGAGATCTTAAAGAACAAATTAGGCTGCCACCTATTAGTAGTAACCAAATATTAACAGTGACCCTGTTTTGGGACAGGGCCAACCAACTAGACTGGCTTTCTTGTTGTGTTTTCCTATGATTTAAAGTTGTCTCTGTCTACAGCTGAGCTCCCTTAATCCTCAATATTCGCACAACAATTAAAAAAAAAGTCCAGTCTATCTGATAACAACTTATCTATTTCTAAGTAAGATTATGATGACAGCTTAAATCGTAAGATAGCAATAAATGTTAATAATAACAAAGATGAAATACAGGTAAACTAGAACTAGGCCAAGGAAGAGCAATTAACACCTTTACTACCAGTAGCATCAGTGTGTCCCGAGGGGCTTTGTTTTTCTGTTTACAGGCTACATCTTGTCTGCACCAGCAACGCTACATGAAATGGAGTTCTAGCTGAGAGACGTTTCATTTAGAGCAAATATTGAAACTTTACAGATGCTTGCCTGCAGCTGTACAGAAAAGACAAACAGCCTGCAGACAAGCTAGCCCCACAGAGCTTTTGACTTGCTTAGTTTTAGCAAGATAATATGAATATCTACGCAGATGGGAAAGGAGAGCTGGGATGAGACGTTAATAGAACCCACTGGGAGTCAGGGGCCTGATGTTGCCGGGAGCAAAGTCCCTTCAGCTCCCCATGCAGTGGGGGGGACAGGAGGGGGCACAGTGCTCTGCTGAAACACACCACGGAGAACCAGGTCTGTCAAAGCCCCATCTTGGCAGTGCTGGAAGGAAGCAAGGTGGTTGTGCAAACACCCATAGAAATAATGCATGGAAAGAAATCCGGAGGGACAGCCTGCTCTGTGACTAAATGCCCTGGGCGCAGGTTAGAGAGGAAATTCGGCTTCTGTAGGGAGCCCTGTGTTTGTATCCCAGAAGAGGCCACGACTCAGCAGTGGGAACTCACAGCCCAGAAAGCCAAACCATACCCTGGGCTGCATCCAAAGCACCGTGGGCAGCAGATGAGGGGGGAATTCTGTCCCTCTGCCCCCTCAGGTGAGACCCCACCTGCAGAGCTGCCTCCAGCCCTGGGGAACAGCACAGGGAGCACATGGAGATGTTAGAGGGTCCAGAGGAGGCACCAAGAGGATCAGAGGGATGGAGCAGCTCTGCTATGCACACAGGCTGAAAGAGCTGTCTGAATTCAGCCTGGATAAGAGAGGGTGAGACCTTATAGCAACCTTCCAGTACCTAAAAGGGGCCTACAGGAAAGCTGGAGAGGGACTGTTTACAAGGGCTTGTAGTGATAGGACAAAGGTGAATGGCTTCAATATGAAAAAGGCTAGGGTTAGGTAAGGTATTAGGAAGAATTTCTTGTCTGTGAGGGTGGTAAGGCACTGCAAGGGGTTTCCCAGAGAAGCTGTGAATGCCCCATCCCTGGAAGTGTTCAAGGATGGGTTGGATGAATCTCTGAACAATCTGGTCTTGTGAAAGGTGTCTCTGCCCATGGCAGGAGGGTTGAAACTATGTGATCTTTAAGATCCCTTCTAACACAACTCATTTGAGGGCACAGCCCCTCCTGGAGCTTTGGCTGCTGGGGCACAGGGCCAGCTTACACACAGTGCAGCTGAGAGCTGCTCCTGCCAGGTTGCTCTGATGGAAGGCGTCTCCATGGGGTCCAGGAGCACTGGGGGCTCCCCATGGTGGGTGTCAGATCAGAGCTTGGCATCCAGAGCCTATCCCACAGCTCCAACCAGAGGCAAGACAGCCAGGAAACCCCAGGGGACAGCCACAGCCATGGGCACTGGGCAACTCTCTGGGGGTGGGATGGGATGTTGTCCCATGGATGGGGTCATGATCACGCCCATGGACAGAACTGGATCAGAACCAGCCCCTGCCTCATCGTCACAGGCTTGGCTGATGCCCCAGCCCTGCTGCCCACAGGACACCCACAGTCCCGGCCAGTGCTGCTCCCTGACCCTCAGCCTCTCTTTTGCTCTTAGTAGCAAACCTCGAGTGGTTACACAGGTTTAGTCTCAGCCAACTGGTGCTTAAAATTTGTAAATCACGACTCAAAATTCCTCCTCCTTCACAGCCACAGCCGTTTATCCACTGCTGTGTGCAGCTGTGCCACTTGCCTCTGCATCCGTCCTTGCTCCTGTGAGCACAAACTTCACGCCCAAACAGCCTCCAAAGTACTTCTGAAAAGGTGATTGCCCAGCTGCAGCTCCCGCCTGCCTTCGTCTTTACGAACAGTGCCGTCCTTCAAAGCCCCCTCAGCCCACGCCGCAGGAGCCTCCCCTTTCCTCGCCGTCTCTGAGGAAGGAAAGAGGATGTGCCACCGTTCCTCCTCCCTCTTGGCTGCCCCCAGCGTGGGCTGACAAAGTTTTAACCTCTAATCTGGTGTGGGAGTGGGAATTTGATTGACAGGCTCCAGCTCTGACCCAGGAGGCCAAAAACCTTTGAGGAATACGACTGTCTTGCTTATTAAGCCTGTCCAATTCCAGCCAACGAGTTCTCAAACTAATCTCTGGTAATAGCTGCAGAAAGGGTCACTGCTTGAAAGGAACAACGTGATCAAGTGTTCCCTGGTGTTCCACTTTTCCATCTTCTTTCCTCCCTTTGAACTGGAAGACCGTGGGCAATAGGGATAATATTTTCTCCGTGTGTGTGGAAAATACCTTACTAGGAAAACTAATTTATTCAGACAGAAATATCTTCCTTTTTCTAAAGATGCAGAAAATCAAATGCACAGCGGAGCAGTAAAAAGGAGGGTTTTCCTTGGTTACAGTTTATGGCAGTGAAATTCCCTACTGTGCCAGAAGTAATGTCACAGTAATGAGTAATGTCACAGAGGTCCCAGAAAAGCGCAAATTTTGGGTGAATATCATGCCATATTTATTGTGAAACAGAATCACTGTTCTTAGGAAGGTTGAAAATGAGCTTTTCTACAAAAGAGCGGGTTTTCCTCCCTTGCAAGAATCATACATTTTGACATGTTAGAAGTTGAAAAGAAGGGAAAAAAAAAAAAAAAAAAGACTTGTACCTCAAGAATATATAAATTGATTGTACCATATTGTATATGTCAAGAGCATGCTGTATGCTTCTGGGTGGGAAGTGTCGCAGAGTCCCTCAGTGAAGTTGGAAATAACCCATGGGAAGGTTCCTTCACTGAAGTTGCAGCCAAACAAAGGTATTTTGGTTTCAGAGACAGCGTAGTAAACCTAAGCAGAATTTGGATTTCTGTTTAGTTTCCTGCAGTGCTCCACAACTCCATGTAAAATATGCACATAGGGGGGCTTTTGATTTCCCTTTATAAACCAGCCTGGAAAATCAGCATTTTTTTACAGTCCCAGATCCATCATTTCCTCTGTGGTCAGGGATTTTCAGGGCTTATATGATTCTAATACAAGCCAGTGACCTAAGTGCAGAGGCTTATTTCTCTCTTACAATTTGAAAATTGTTCAATACGGAACAAAATCAAACTTGGAAACCGTGGAAAATGTTTACTCTCCGTTCAAACATCTTAAAAACATGGTTTGATGTTTTCTTGCAGTGTTGTCATTTATAAAGCAACAGACTCGGCAGTCCGGCCTAACAGATATTGTGGTGAGCCGGTTTTTATTGCACTTTTAAGCTGTTCTCTGTGTGTGTTTGTGTGTGAGCACGTGCTTGTGCGTACACACCTGAAAATACCAGCACATTCGGTGCCGCATTGGTAAAAAAATAATTAATTCTGTCACCCAGGTGAGAATCCGCCGTAAACTACGTGTAAAAACCTATTGGATAAATACATTTTGTGCCATAAAATTCTCTCACCTGCAAAGTCAGGTGTTGATGCTTCAGGAATACACACACACACACACACATTGCAGACAGCGTTGCAGACTGAAACCTGGAGCGTGTTTGTGTTCTTGTAGCTCTCCCTTTAACATTTGATTATTTGGTCAGGGCCAGTGTGTGGCTGCTGCTTATCTATATATTGACATGATCGGTAACATGCAGAGCACTTGCTTGTTTCTAACTTTGTTTGCAAAGACTATTTCAAGATGATGCCAGTGGGGGTGGGGGCGTGAGAGGAAGAGAGGGAGAAAATATTTTTAATTAGTTTTGTGTAGGCAGGAGGGAGAGGACGGACGTACATTGTAAACGCATCATATTTTTTTTTTTTACATTTTTCTTGTGATCTCAAGCAGCAAATAGTCCAATCCCAACAGCCCTGTAGCTGTATTTGTGCTGTTTTTTGGAAGGCTTGGCACTGCTAAGCACCCTTATTGTTGTTCCTGCTTGACATTCCCTGTCCTTGACATCTCCCCCTCCTTGAATCGATGATGACTGCCATCTCAGCCCTCAGGCTTCTCCACGGCTGCTTTCAACTGAGCAAGCCTCGTCCCTTATTTCTTGCTGCCCTACTTTTGCCCCTCACCACCCCCTCTTTTAAAGTCTGCAGCAACTTTAATTCAGCTTTGTGAGTGTGTGGTGGAGAGATGTTTTGAAAAGCAGGAGGTTTGTACATGCGGGTGAATCCCTGGTGGAAATTTCCTTGCGTTGGCGGGGTCGTGGAGGGGACTGGCTGCAACCAGCCTGGTCTGACACAACATGGCAGCTCGAGACAAGTCACTTGCCTGGATAATACATATAAATATATATATATGTAAAAGCAGTTTGTGGTACCAGTGCAGCTTCTGGATGGATTTGGCCATCATGGGGTAATCGCACCCACGGGGGATCGGGAGCTCTGGTTTCTTCTTGGTGCTTGATCACACCCCGAGGACATGATTATCCCGTGCCAGCAGTCATATTTCTTGTTGTATCTCATAGCTTAATTGCAACAGCATAGCAAAAAAAAAAAAAAAAAAAGAAAAAGGGGAAAAAATAATGGAGCTCAGGTGAGATATTGCTGAAATCACCGTAAGAGGCTGTGATGGTTTCTGAGCTGCCAGCTATGTATGTTAATTAACCCTTCTCAGAGGAAATCCACAGAGCTGTTCTTCCAAGGGAGATTTCCCCCCCGCTCCTCACACACACAGATATGTGGTGTAGTCTCTCTCTTGGTATCTCATGCACTGCTCCAGGCTCTTGATGTCAAAATACACCAGCTGAGAATGTAGGATAAGAACAGCCGTAGGCTTTCCTCTGGTCCTCAAGACATTTCAAATCTATACTTCCCTGATTAGTATAATACCCTGCTTCATCAGGAGCACAAATATTATTTTTTTTTTCCCCCTCCTGGTCTCCAAATGGGCAACTTTTACAGCAGTACGTGGAAAGCCTTAAAATAAAGAAAACAGAAAAACATGGAAAATTCACCTGGGAGTCCGGAGCTCTAACCTATATTTACTTTTTCCACTGTGAGAAACATTTAAACAATTCCTTAACATTTATAACCGCACATCTGTTTGAAATAATTGAAACGGAAACGTTAAAAGAAATTACATTTTGCTAATCCATTTACAATGGTATAAATTGCTTCTCATAGCCAACTGCCAGACTGGCTGTTTTATTTAATAACTTTAATGCTGAGGTTCCCTGAGGCAAGGAGACAGTTTATCCCACCAACTGCAGGAGGTTTTGCTGAAGTGTCCCCTGGCTATCGTCCAGGGAGTGCGAAGGAGCTCGGCTAACAGGTTCACTTGCGTTCCCTGTCTCTGGCAAATAGAGCTGTTACATGTTTCAGTGCAAACTAATCCTAAGTGAAAGAGGGAAAAGGGGTAAACAATGCATCCCGGCAGATCAGACTGCTTTATTAGTGTACAGTTGTGGCTGGGTGGCCAGTAATTTGTCCTTATAAAATATGTTGTTATTACATTTTGAGCAATGATGACCTTTCTCCCCAACAGAATGGCAGATACATCTCAAATTTAAAGGACTCTCAGGCAGAAACAGTGTCCAGTGGGATGACTCCCAAGCACAGCCATTTGACAGTCATTGTTTTACACACTACAACTGTATTTGTAGCTTTTATTCTCATATTCAGTGGTGTCATGGGAGATCTCTCTCTCCCACGTCTCCAGGATGAGCTGCTGCATTAGGCTGACTTTTTTTTTTTTTCCCAGGATGTGAGTAAATATGATTTTCTTGGCTATGATCCTTTTCTTTTTTTTTTTTCTTTTTGTGAATGTGTTGGTTTAAGTGGAATCTCTCAGTGCAGGGAAGATCAGGATACAGCCCATTTCCCCTGGTGTGAATTCTACAGCACTCTCAGTCTCTTTAGCTCATCACACGAAGGGCAGTGTTAGATTCAGGCTTGGCCCCTCTCAGTTCAGCACACTGTTAGTTCCTTCAGCATGTGACACATTAGAGGGGCCTCAGATTTCTCCAAAGTTTGAAAAATTGCTGACCAACACGAGTGAATCCACTTTTCAACACACTGCACTGCTCTGCACATTTAAATGCTGCCAAGCATTAATTGTTTCTGAGGCTCAAAAGAGCTTGCACTTTCTTATAATGTGGAATATGGCGGAAACACCTTTTAAATGATTTTTTTAAATAAGTCTCATAAGCAGAATACAAAGGAATTAGCAAAGTGTATCAAAATTTGTGGAATCCCTGTTTTTGATTAAAAATAATTAAACATTTTTGAAAATAGCAGAGACATTATCAGCTACGTCTGTGTTTTCAGGATGTATTGATCATAACTCATAACCATCTATGACTGATATGGGACCATAACTGCTTCTTTTTATCATTCCACTGAAAGAAACACATTTTTATTTTTAGGAAAGTTGCCCTGAGGCAAAGACTAGAAATTGTTCTCAAGCAGATAGTATAATTAAGGATTGATCTGCACAGTGGGGAGAAGTTGGATGAATCAGACACTGACATTTCTTTCCTTTCACTTTTTCTTATGACTGAAAGTCTGGATTCCTCCCAACTAACATAAGACACTTAACTATGTAGAAGATGTAGAGTTAGGAGTTTAGATATCCATGATTGTCAAGGACTGTCAAAGCCACAGAGGTGCTTAAAGCAATTTATCCTGTATCTTGTCATTGACCGCAGCAGAAGCCCAGGGCAAATATTCTCCTGACACCTTGAGTAGGTGCCTGATGTTGGGAGTGGGATGAAAGCAGGCTGAAAATTTGGGTTTAGGTTAGCAGAGAATACCTGCTCTCAATTACCTGGAAAAAGGGATAAATATCCACACACCAAGCCTGTAGTCACAGAGAGAGATCTTTGGCTTGTCTTCAGTACCTTGATTCCCTCCTTTAAGCATACTTTTGGATTAAGAATTGCTCAGCAGTATGTCATGATTGGGAACCCCACTGAAGGCATGAAACCTTTTATTTAAATGTCCCCAGTTTGATTCTAGGGACAAATTCAGTGAAAAAATGCGTGTCTTGTGCAGCCAACATTTTTACTGCAGCAAATCCTGGGCCCTGAGGTCATTGTATTTCTACAAATTTGGATACACAGGGAGGTGGATATCCCATGCCTTGTTCTCCATGCTGCAGGAGAAGGAAGGAACCTGAGGAGCTGAGGAATTTAATCTGCTTTGTCGTGCATGATATTTTTCTTTGTTGAAAAATTATTTCCATAATAAATCAATTAAAATGTGTATTTAATGAGCCACGGGCACTGAGAAAAAAAACCACCATAAGAAGCCTTTCAAAATAGGACCAGGTTGAGAAGGTTTAAAAGATACACCCCAAAGAAACAGAAATAGTTTGGTTTATGTGCCACCTATCAAGCTCTTTCTGAGAAATATGAAGCTATTTATCAATTATACATAATTGTGCTGTCACATATGACAATGAAATGCAAAAGGCCATAAAATAACAGCCCAGAATATCATAAATAACATTTGTGTGGCTTATCTGACCCAAGCCTGAGATGATCAAGAGAGAGATAAAGGTCATTACCTACAAATGCTTATGAAATTCATTTTGGTTACAATGAGGAGGAAACAGGAAGATAAGGGTCAAAATAAACTGGAATTTAATCCAGGGATATTCTGTAGATTGACATGATTCAAGACAGTAAACATCTTGTGCTCCGTGAAGCCTCAAACAACATCTATCAGCTTGATACAGCTGGTGATGTTCTTGAGTAAGGTACCTAATTTTTGAACTTTGTAAAATAGTTTTGCCTTTCCATCAGTGCAACTAAATCAGCATTTCCCTGTAATACTTGTGTTTTTTTTATGCTGTGGGAACTGATCACATCAAAATACACGAAGTCTGCCAAGAAAGAAGATCCATGAAGAACAGCTTTTTCCCTGGATGAAAGGACCTTATCTTTAGTGGGCTCTTCCTGGGAAGCTGAGGAGGAACTCAGTTTGCAACCCCGCAGATCAAAGAAATCAAGGTATCCTGAATTCTCTAGTGAACAGAAGGCCAACATTTTGGTATTACTTTAGTGACTTGAGGAAACTCTGAAACTTTATGAAACCTCTTCAGCAATACTCTTTTGGCACCCCTGATTCTAAGTTCTCAGCCTTCTGGCTTTGAAACGGGCCAAACTATTTTTGTCCATCAAAGCGGAGGATTTGCTTAAGAGACCAAGACTGTGATTTGGAGAACTGAAATCCTGGTCAGCTGATTCAGCAGCTTATTCAGGTAACAGTTCCCTTCAGTGCCTGGCCAAGCCATCACTTGTCTCTTGATGACGCAGTTTCCCCCTGGTGCTGCCTCTGCTCTGGCAAAGCAAAGTTTGTTGCACTTTCCAATTACAGTCAGGGCTGCCACAATTCCAAGGCTGCCATCTAGACCCTCCTCCAGAGTATGTTTCTTTAGTGCCATGGGTTTTTTTTCAGTTTTTCCCCCTGCCTGCCTTCGTTTGTTTTGTCAAGCTGCTTGGTTATACCAAAGTTAAAACCTTTCTGACCCCCAAACCCAAAAGGAAATCCCTTTTTTTTGGTAACTGTTGTTTCACACTCTGGCACAAACCACATCTCTGCTATTGCCTCATTTTACAAACAAAATAATTCCTGTGCCACCTCTTAATGTCCAAGTTCCTTCTGACTATACAGGCATGTAATGTTTTCCAAAATGAGTGTGGGTACAGCGAGATTTAGACCTACAAGGTGGATACAAATCCCCAAGGAAACACATGTGTGCCACGGCAAGCAAAATTTCTCCTTTCCTCTCTCTGTTCTACTGTTGGTTCTTTTAACTTGTGAATTGAGAGGAAAAATTAGCTGTGTGAAAATGTTACAAGTAGAAGACAAGGCTCATTTCTGTGCAGGAAGGAGGTGGTGGTGGAAAAGCTGCACCAGAAAGGTAAGCAACAGACTCCAAAAATGGCACCTGGTGGGTCACTCCTTGCCTCTAACACTCGCTAGCCTGTGAAGCTGTCAGTTCTTGAGAGAACAAACAGAGCTGGACTTGAAAAACCCTGGAAGTCCACATTTTTATGCCTTTTTGGCTATATTGCAGAAGAAATATTTAGAAACTCTCTTTTTTTTTCCCCTGAAGACGAATAGTCCTTTATGCTAATTTAAGTAATTTTGTTATTTCACACCTCTTTCGTGTTGTTCAGTGTAGTCCTGACCTTCTGAATACTGTGAATAAGTTTTGTAACTGTGTCTGTGTGGCTGCTTCAAATGCAGGGCTGTATCTTCTTATTCAGTCTTGTGGGAGAAAGAGGCCAGAAGAGACCCGGCATTAAACCAGCAGGCAAGAGAAAATCTGCGGCCAGGGCAGAACAGAAACCTTGTCAGGAATTTTGGGAACGAATTGTTTGAGTGGGAAGTTCTTCTTTGATAAAATGGAGTTACAAGTGAGATGACTTGGACGTTTTTTTTCCCAGTCAATCGAGCTCTGCAATCGAGGTGTGCTGGGGTTTTGGGAGGTGGCCCTGAATATATTTACCGACTTGCCATTTTTTTGGGTGTGATGGAAGGATCTGGAGGTAATTTCCAGTGCAGGAAGCCTTTCAGCTGTAGATTGCAAGGAGTAGGTGTGGTGTACAAGGAGTCCTGGCTTAATGCAACTCTTGCTCTCCGTATCTGCTGCAGGTCCCTTTCCCAGACAGGATTGTCAGTTCAGTCCAAGGGCCTGGTCTTATTAAATAGTCCAACCTGTAATGTAAAGAATAAAGAATGACATAGACTGTGAGACTGTGTGTGACTATGCTGAGATTTCACCAAAAAAAAGGAGCTTTCTGTGTTTTATTAATATCAGATTTATTCATAATCAGAATTTTTTTATCTCATTCATATCCAGAATCTAGAATGATTTTAACACTTCTGACTAGCCTGTAGATAAACCCATTTGCAAGGAACTTTGTATGTTTTCTAAGGAGTCCTTCTCATTGTTATCTCTGATTAGAGCAGGAAGGGGTTATATAGAATTAGTAGGAAGATCTGTTCCACAACAGTGAAAATTTTGCTGTGGAACAGGCGTTAGACAGCTCAGGTTATCAGTGGGGTTTGGACACCAGATGTCTTGATGTGAAAGTTTGAGACTCCAGAAAATCAAAATAATGTAAAAATGGTGGCAAGATCGTATTTGACAATGGTGAGAGGTGTTATAATGGGTTGGTTTCCTTACTCCTTTGAAAACCAAGACTTTTGTAGGAATTATTATAATAAATTTCATTTCTGGAGTAAAATCTAAGCAGGATCCTTTGTTAGCACCATGACCAAAGCACATCTTATTGATCTTTCCAGAAGACATAGAAAGAACTTCCGTCTTAAATATTGCTTATCATTCCAGGGTCTTATTTTTATTACATGTGCATCAACCTCACCCAAAATACTCTCTAATCTTGTTCTGCAGGGCAATTTCTAATTTTGTTTTCCTTTTTCTGTTTCTTTTTGGAATGGAGAGAAAGAAATACTCCTTCTCTTAATAAATTTATTTCAATTCCCTTTTAACCAGCCCATGCTGAGGAGAGGGGAAAATCCAATTTATTCTGCCTGAATTTCAGATTTCCCTGAAAACCACCTACGGCAAACAAAGTTATGGTGCTGTGGGAGTGGCACCTTTAACTGAGAACTTTTCCTGGAGCTCTTCTATCACCAGGGGACAGAGCACAGGTAATTTGTGAGAACCGTCTTTGCTTGGAAGTCACTTTGGAGAGACTAATGGAGAAGATGCTGTGAATCCCAACATGCTTAGGACGAAGCATAAATTTACTGTACATAAGTAAGTGAGTTCCCTTGGGGTTCGAGGCCTTAAGGAGTCCACTTTTAAATCTGTACTCGGCCACGTGCTCACAGTCTTCGGGAGAAATTATGATCACCTCAGACAACGTGCTCTGCCATAGTTAATAACCCCAATGAAGGCAGACCCAAGGTGACTTACTCTGTGTATTGTTGCACACAATATATTAATCAGAAAAGCTCTGCCTGTGGAGCAGCTTGCAATTCATCATCGTGCTGGACCCAGCAACCTCAGTTTCCTGGGGGGGTGAAAAAAAATGAAAGAAAGAGTATTTTGGGCTAAGCGAAGAATCTTGCTTGAATTTTGATAATTCGAATGCACTTTGATTTATTACGGTGTGGAAATCAACCGGGGGAATAACCCACTTCCTTTGGTGTGAGCACCATGGAACCAGGAGCAGCCGAATCCCAGAGAAGGAAGGGGGAGAAAAGGAGTGGGATAAATATTCCCTCCCAGTCCTCCCCTATGACATTGGGGATTATGAAGTGACTGGGAGATCACCCATAAAACTGGGAAAGAGTGATGGGAAAAATATGAGAAAGTGCCCAGCTGGTAAACTTTGATATTTAGTGGCTACCAAACAGAGTCCCAGGTTCTGGGTTTTTTATCTGTGGTCAGAAGTGGGATTCTTTCTTCCTGCATCTTTGTTATTGCTAAAAAATAGTGCTAGAAGAAATCAGTCTTCATCTGGGTTTAGTTTTTTTTTGTGTGTGTGTGTATGTGTGTGTGTGTTTGTTTGTTTAATTTCTTTTTTTTTTTTTTTAAATTGGTGTGATTTGTGTGCAGGTTTTTAAATTAAGATTTCCCTAAAAATATGTACTGCCAGCAGACTTTTCAAAACTGCTGATCATTAAACAGAGACGTGTGCGAAATAAAACACCGCTGACTTAACCTGTTGCCAAAAAACTGCATTTTCAAGGTTAACTCTTTTTTCTCTTCCCTGAACCTGTGAATTCTTACAGGTTTTCATGGTGTTTTCTCAGCTGCTTTAACAGTAGTTTTTGCAGGTAAATGATGTTATCAAAGAATGATGAAATGTTCTTCATTTAGGTGAGGGTGGATAAACGTAAAATATACTGAGTTTTCAAACACTTCACATGTGTTTTCTCTAATAGAAGGTTGTAGACTCAATGCAGATTTTCAGTGTGACTTTCAGTCACTCACAGCTTTGGCCAAACTTTGTTGTCCTTGAAAGAAATGGGACTTTTGCCTCTATCCTCACTGGGTGCAGGGTTTAATCCACTACTTAATCCTAGGTTATCTACTAGAATTCTGGTTCCATGGTCCTGAAGAACCCTCAAGAAAAGTTGTGCTTTTGGTATATTGATATTGCTGCCCAAAATACGAGCATCACTGTTTGCTTACGGCTCTGTGCAGGACGCTGGTGTACAAACATGGGGCAGTTCATGCTGTTGCATTAATATCCACCCAGGGAGCCTCTGTCTCCTGAGATTTAGGGCTGCAAGGTTTCAAAAGCACCAAAAACACATTAATGCAGAGTTTTAAGGCAACCCATGCAGCCTCCTCACTGCCCTGGCATCTCAAGGGTCCTCGTTCATCAGAGCTTTGCAGCCTTCAGGGATCTCTCGGGCACAGAAACGGAGCTGTAACGTGCAAGAGCATTCCTTAGATGTTGTTTTGGCATAAGTTGACCCTGGGTAGCTTTTTCAGGCTGTTTCAGGATTAACTGAGCAACCAGGACGGGAAATTCAGTGATCTGGATGTTGCTAAATTAGAGTTGTTTTGGCCATGACAAATAAGATAATTGGAATATAAAGCTGTGCTACTCGAGCGAGAATTGTTCATGGTTCCAAGTGAAAAATGATGACAAAATCCCCTAATATATGTTTGAGGTAAACTAAGTTGCTGACCTGCTTCCAATGTATATTCTAAGTTCCATAAGAGATCATTTTCTGGATGCTATAGGAAAATTATGGAGAGCTTTTATCCTTAAGAACAGTCATTTCATCAGTGTAGTGGAAGTTCAGGGTTTGCTACCATTGTAAAACTTGATTTAAAGGAATTAATAACATAAATGAATGCTCTTAAATAACAAGAAGAACATTCAGGGTCCTAGGACAGAAATAAATTACCGTTAAATAAGGCGCATGGTGTCCCCAGACAGGGATGTGATACATTTCTCTACTGGTTTGCTAACAGGTTTATACACTGTTGGTGTTTTTCACACTGTGCAGCAGCCACATAAAAAGATGTCAGTTTTTCAGAAAAAAGAAAAGAAAAGAAAAGAAAATAGGCATCAGCATTTTATTGTAATTCTAGCAATGATTTTTCACAATTGCATATTGTGAGGTTATTGAGAAAATGTGCTATTTTACTCTCAGATGTATTTCTTTTACCTTTTCCATCATTTACTTATCTCATTTTGATTATTCCAGTGTAGTTTAATAAAGCAAGTAGTCGCTGGACTTTGCTAAGTACTGTAAAAATTATAAGGGTACTGTTATTTCAGAAACCAGACCTGGATATAAATTAATTATTTGGATGTTAAAAAAAATAAATGTTGACAACATTTATTGTTGACAACAGGGGGAAAAAAGTCTTGATTGTAGCTTGGTGAGTTTTCACACAAAACCTTTAAAGTATATATATATTTCTGGGTGTTTTTTTTATATTTCCATGTGGATACTTCAGCCCATTACCAGGAGTTTTTCACCCATAACTTCCATCTCTCGGGTCTGAGCTTCCTCCGAATTACTGGAGGTTTATGCCAGAATGATTCCATTTAGTCAGTTCCTCGTGGAGTCATCTGGATTTACACAAGTTTATAGTGAAATTAGTCGTGTCCCTGGGGAATTCTGGTGGAAACGCATCTCACCACAGTGAGCAGTGTGGGATGTTTGACCCTGGCACAGTTTTGGGGTTTTTGAGTTTCAAAACACGTTTCAGCGGGTTTTTTTGATTTTATCGCTGCAAAACCTCTTGTAAAATGTGTGGTTATAAAATTGATTAACCTGAGCTTTTCTTATTTCTCTCCTCCTTTGTCATGGTTTGTTTCTGTCATGGGATGCACTTCTGGCTTGTCTTTTATGTCCTTTCTCCCTGGTATGTACAATTATATGTTCACGTGTGTGTTTGTGGGAGTTCAAGGTATCAAGAATGGACTTGCATATCAGGCAACAGAGGAGAGACTGTGCAGTTTTTCTATCACTAATAAAATTGCTATTTCCATCCCCATTGTTACATATTCTTGGTATATTCAGAATAAATGTACAGTCCCTTCCCCTTGACATTTTTCCTTGTTGTTCCTGGAAGAATCATTAGAATTTTCCCTTGCAGGAAAATACAGCTTTTCTTTATTTTGTAGAAATGCCCATCTTTCTGACCTTGTGTTAGTACCTTCTTTTGTCTTTTCGTTCAGGGAAACCATGTGTTTTTGGTGAAAGCGTTTTTCAGTATTTCTCCGTACAATTAAAAAAATAAAGAGCAGATAAAACTCTAAAAAATTGCAAAGCAGCTACTGAACAGACTATTGTACCCAGCAATATTGGTTTTGCTGAAGTTTATATATATTTTCCTTGCCATCACTTCACAAAATTCTACTACAAACAGACTATTGAACTCCAGACACCCTGAAAATTGAGATTTTCAGATTATATAAAAATGAAACTGTAAAATTTTATGTAACTGTTGGTTAATTTGCAAGTTCTCTGGGTGTTTCATTGTTCATTGCTTAAATCCTTTTCAAATATCTTCAGTTCTGTTGGTTGTTTTGTTTCCTCTTAGATTAGCAGTGAAAAATCCTCTGCCTGGTTTCAGTGTGATTAAAGAATCTATATTTCAGTTCATGAAAACCTGTTGTTAAAAACAAAGAAAAAGTGAAACTATAAACAGAGGCTATTTTAGAAGGAAGTGTAAACAGCAAAACAGGTTTCTGGATCAATTAACCTTTCCATAAAAATTAAAACATTCAAGATACTAAAACTTCTGGAAGCTTCCATTTTAAAATGTGCTACAGCACAAGTAGTTATTCTTTCTCGAGAATCCATTTATTAAGTAGGAGAAAATTAGAAATCTTTCCCTTAGAACACACAGCTAAATCTCAATTTTAAGACTTTTTGACTTGTGATTGTTCCTACTTTTCCGCAGGAGACTCAGATGTGGGTTTTAATGTTTCCTTTGGACCTTCCAAAAGGAGTGATGCTCCAAGGAGCGATGCCAGTGATTGTGACACACCAAACACCACTGTCACCCTTGGAAAGGGGGGTTTCCAGTCTGATGTCCCCTCATTCAGTCTTTGAAATACCGGGCATGGTTGGACTCCTTGGAGGAACATAAATCTGCACGTGGCAGACACATTTTGGCTCCTATTCACGGGCTCCTCAGATACACGACGGTCTCAGGAGGGAGAAGATAAGAAGCACCATGTTTGTCAATACCTGCTTTGATAGGTAGGATCAGCCTTAATCTCACGCCTCAATCCTTCCTTCCACCCCTGATCTGATGAAGAAAGGGAAGCTCATTTCACTGGGTCTGGCTGGAGGTGGTTGCAGGATTAACTCCAAATATCAGCGTGGGTGTTCCTGGAATGTGTCCCCTGACAGAGAGATGTGCACTGACTTTGCAGCTGAGCCTAAACAGGAACTCTCATGTATGTGGGGAACCTTCTGGGACTTGAATGGCAGAGGGAAGGGAAGGGAGGTTTGGGAAGGATTGGGAGAGGAGAGGGGAAGGGAGGGGAGGAGATTCGATTCGATTCAAGGAGAGGAGATTCGAGG
>JAWMRA010000005.1:1046043-1087284 GCA_035584735.1 Pseudotriccus pelzelni | reverse complement strand
CCCGCCCCGCCCCGACGGGGCGGGGCGGGGCCGGGCGGGAGTGGGCGGGGCCGGGAGAATTGTGGGCGTGGCCACCGGGGGCGGCGAGCGCCCCTCGTGTATCCCTAATCCAGGCGGAATTCCAAACCGGTTCGTCCGGTTCCAAGGTGGATTCAGGCTGTGCCGCCGGTGTTTGGGAAGGGGCTGAGGTGGGGAAAGTGTGCGCGCCAGGGATTGGAGCGCACGCGGTCGCGGAGCGGTTGGAGCATCGCTGTTCCCCCTGGTCCTGGGAATTTCTGGAGGTAGGAGGAGGGCTGGCATCTGCAAGGGCTTGCCTGTTGCCCAAACGGGCCTCGGCGTGCCTCGGCTTGTGGGGCTTTGATGCTGGAGTCGCTTGGGAATACATTTGTCTCCAGAGGGAGGGGAGGGCGCGGATTAAAATTTAAATACAGGTTCCTGGGAGCTGCAGGAGGGAGAAAGGTTGGAAAATGAGGGTGGAAAAACACTGGCACGGATTGCCCAGGGAAGCTGTGGCTGCCCCATCCCTGGAAGTGGCCAAGGCCAGTTTGGACGGGGCTTGGAACAAATGGTCTAGTGGAAGGTGTCTCTGTCCCTGGCAGGGGGTGGAACTGGATGAACTTTAAGGTCCTTTCCAAAACGGACTAAATTGTGGAAGCTGTTGTGCCCATCACTCCACCCCGAGTGCGCCCTGACAGAGCATCCCTGTCCTGCAGCAGCTCTGAGAGTACCAGGAAAACCCTTCCTCGCTGTTTTCCATGGCCATCCATTGTCCAACATCACCACAGCCGGGTTGTTGCTGCCCCTGGCACAGCCAGGTCCCCCTGGCCACCGCAGGCAGGGTGTATGGGAGAGGAGATGGGATTACGATCCTGCTCGGCTCCTCTTTATTTCATCTTCCGCATTCCAGCCAATAACATAGGGATGCACAGGAGAACGTTGTCAGGCATCACACCCCAGTGAGAAAACAACCAACCCAAACCTTCAGGCAAACTGTCCAAAGAGAAGGAATTCCTCTTGCAAGTCCTAATTAAAAACACAGAAAGCCACTTTTCCCAAGCGTGGCCACCAGCTGGGTGGGAAGCATTGCCCTCTCGTGGGCTAAAGCAGCAGCTTCCCACCATTCACTTGTAATCGTGAGCTTAATTAAGCTGAATTAATTAACTACCTGTGGCCTCGCAGTGCAGCCCTCCTGTGTGAGCAGCTCTGACCCGGGCAGAAGCTTGTTGAGGGATTCCCAGGAATTTGTTGTGGGATTCCCAAGAGTTTGTTGGGGCTCCCTTCCCATCCCAGCCAGTTTGCCATGAAGCATGCACTGGATACACTGGGAGAACACACTGGGTGCACTGGAGTGTGCACTGGAGCATAGACTGGGAACACTAGTTGGGCCCACTGTGCACACTAGTTTGAACTTTGTATTTTCTCTATTAAACATTTATTTTCCTTTTCACCAGGTCCTGGACTCAGACTCAGCATGAGGAAATCCCTTGTTTTTCCTTCCTTTCTTTCCATCACAGGCATTTACTCAGTGGCTGCCTCCCCCTTGTCTGAAGGCGGGCTGTGCTGTCTTTGGCCTTTGGCCATCATGTTCCTTTGGCTGCCCAGAGAGAGGGGCAACCCTGTAAGGAGGGTGAGAGCCCCTGTCTCTGCCCCTGAGGGGGGGAAATGGAGCTCTTTTGACCCCCAGCCCACCCTGTAAGCAGGGCAGGGCTTTTTCCCTTGGCACCTTGGTGCCTGCTGGCGGCCCCTGGCCAGAGTGACCCCCTGCAGTCAGGGTGTGCCGCAGCCCTTGTGTCTCGGCCAGCCGTGAAGCCCCTCAGCGTGTTGAGGCCCCTCTGGCAGCCCGGGAATGGGTCTGAGGCTCTGCTCTCCTGCTCAGCGACAGGGATTGGCTCCCCACAGGTTGGCTGCACAGAGCCTGCTCCCTCTTCTGGGACGTTCCTTCCCCCTCTGTGTCTTCATCTTTGTCGGTGGGAGCGAGCAAGTGGGCTTGTCCTTTAGTCCCCATAGAAATGAGGGTAGTGTAGCTTAGACTTCCCAGGAAGCAAAGAGGGGCTCTGTGCAGCAACAGGGGCGTGCCCTCTAAACCCACGGGTGGAGACGGGGCCCGGCCTTGCCCCTTTTTCCTGAGGATGGAGCGAAGCCCCTTGACCTGCCTGTATCCAGGGCCTGGGTGTGTGCCTGTGCTGCAGGGCTGCCTGTCCTGCTGGGGATGTGCCAGCGTGAGCCCTCCCTGTCCTCGGGGCTGGGGCCATGTCCCCCGGCCTTAGGCCACGAGGCTGTTGTTGGGAGTGCCGGGCCTCGGGGGCAGCCCCGTACGGGGGGCTTTGTGCGTCCCCCCTGCTCGGTGGATGGTTGGAGGGACCCCCTGTACTCAGGCGGCTATCCCATGGGGTCCCTGGCCTTCCACAGGTGTGGGACTGGACGTGTGCCCTCCCTGTCCTCAGGGCCCTCCGACCTTGGTCCATGAGCTCCACTGCCTGGCAGCTGAGTCCGGTTCCTGGTGCTGCGGGGGAAGGCCGAGCTGCGTGGCTGCCTGGGTGTCGACCCACCTGTAAGCGGGGTCCAGGTCTGGGAGCCTTTGTTCTCCCTCAGCTGGCAGCCTGTGCTCTGAAGGGGCAGGAACACCCGGTCAGGTCTCCACGAGGGCTGTTGTGTTACAGGTTATGGTTGGGCTCATGCTGGGCCCTCTGGCCTGTCTTGGGTGACAGTGGGGTGGAAAAAGCCTTAAACAGCCACATTTTCAGGCGTTTGTTGCTGTACCGGCGTTGGAAACACTCTCTGCTACAGCATGAATTAAATTATTCCACGGTGTTAGCGGAAGGGCTTCCATAATAGTGCTGCTTGTAGCAACTTGGTAAGTGTATTGCAGAGCCCTCCCACCACCAGTGCTTGGGGTGCCTGGGTAACTTCTCACTGCTACAATCCTAGTATTTTTTTCCCCCTTTCATTTCTAACTTTTTTTCAAACATGCTTTATGCTTCTCCATACCAAAGCTCAGTGCTTCTTTCTGTCAGTGCTGCCTTTATCCACGATCTCTCCTAGACTAGTATTTCAAATCAGAGGGTTGGCCTCGACAAAAAAAAAAGGAAGTAATTTCTTAGGATGTGTTTTTCTGTGGCAGAACTGCTGCACAGGGATATGAAGTGACTCACCTGCTGTCCCTGAGAGAGACAGTAGAAGGGATGAGGATCTGCTCCATCCCCTGCCAGGGATGCTCCAAGTAGTAAAGAGGACGTGGGCAGTCGACATGGCTGAAGAGGCCTTTTCAACGCTCTCACACCAGATGAGTTCTTGGTCTTGGTCCAGGGACTTCATGTGATGGATGGATATTTCACTCCAAGGAGGGATTTTCACTGCCTGGGCGTGAGCTGCTAATCCTTTGCCTGCCAGGCGCCCACAGGCAGCCTGAGGCAGATAATGGATACAGGGCTTGGAAGAAGACATGTAGGAATAAAGAAAAACCATAACGTAGGAGAGAAGAGTCTTTGTATCTCCATCCTTAGATATTTTTAGCCTGAAAGGCACAAATGCATCACTGAGATATAAAAGAAAACCTCCTGCTGCTCCCTGGGCCAGAGGCTCCAGTATGGTGCTCTGCCTGATTCCAGCCCTGCTTGGACATGGCAGGGTGGGAGCAGGGATTCTCTTGGAGCCCAGTCAGGAGAGGAATAGCCCAGCACAGCCCTCCCTGCTCAGGGACCAACCTTGTCTGTTCTCCCCTGGGAGAAGAGGGTTTTGATTTCTGGTGCCCAGCTCTCCCCGTCTTGTGTCCAGGATGTGATGGTGCCCCAGGGCTATGTCCCACCACTGCCTGTCCCGAACACGTCCTACCCCCATCTCCCACCCAAAGGGGCTGCAGGAGGTACCTGTGGCCACCTCTGTCCCAGGGTGGGAAAACTGTGTCCCTTGAGCTAGAGGAGACATCACAGGCTCAGCTGGTGAGATGCAGGGGTCTCATCACAGGTGTGATAATAACATATCATTATAAGTTAAATAAATTTCAGTCATTAGTAATGGATCCAATAACTTCCGTTACTCACAGCAGCAATGAGGTTACCTCTGCCTTCACCTGCTCGTGGAGGTCCCAAGTACTTAACTCTCACAGAGCCAAACAGGAGTTGGCCTCCAACAGACATGAAATCATAGAGTCTTGAAATGGTTTGGGTTGGGAGGGATCTTAAAGCTCATCTCAGTCCAGCTCCCTGCTATGGATAGGGACACCTTCCACTCTCCCAGGTTGCTCCAAGCCTCATCCAACCTGGCCTTGGACACTTGCAGGGATGGGGCAGCCACAGCTTCTCTGGACAACTCGTGCCAATGTTTTATCATCCTTAGTAAAGGCCTCACACAGAACAAAACCAACTGAGCCACAGCAGGGCCAGCACTGGGGCTTTTCCCTCCTTCCTCCACTCGTCCTGCCCCTTTGCATTATTAGATGTATTCCCATCTAGTAGGATTTTACATCTCATCATTTTTCCCAAAGGGGGAAGAAAGGAAAGAATTAGGACTGGCAGGTTTAACCTGGCACGCAGCAGCACGATTAACCAGGAGGCTGCTACGTGCCATTCATTTTGAGCCTCTTTAGAATTTTCATTAGCTCTTAGAAGCTTTTGATGTCCCTAATTTAGGCCACAGAACACTGCACAGGATGACAGGCAATGATTAAGATGAGCTTTTACTCTTCCAGAGCATGCTGGGCACCTCAAGGCTGTGGACCTTGCATATAAAGCAATATAGCTTATTATTCTGAGCTGTTTGTTCCATTAATCATGTGCCTGCTTTGCTCTGGGAAGAGGAATTGGAATATAGCAATATTCTGTCTCCTTGTTTTTAAAATAGATGTGTGGGTGGACCCTCTAGCTACTGCTCACATTTTTCTCTTGCAAGAAGAGCTGTTTGTGATTCTTCTCCCTGGTGTTTTCTCTTGACACTGATTTTCCTGGTTGGACTCGGGAAGGAAGATGCCTCAAGCCAGCCAAAAAGTGCTGCCTGGAAATAATAGGTATTAATTGAGAAATGTTTGAATTTCAGGACTGCAGAGAGGAAGCCTTGGAACAGCTTTAAAATTAAAGGTGTTATTATTCCTTCAGCAAAAATCAGGCCTGCAGTGCTATTATTTTTGTCCATTAAAATACTTCTGATTTGACAACTTCTAATCTAAATATTCATAAGATCATACAATAGGTGATAGTAGATAAATACATAGAAAATGTGTTTAACCCCCAAAAAATGTTATGGAGGCATTAACAGCAACTGAACAAGTTGTGCCAGCATCTTCCATAACCTTATCTCTCCACATCTGACCTCATGAGGAGCCTTTCAGAAAACCAGCGAGGTCTGGGGTTGAACAAAACTTGATTGAATGAGGGGGAAAAAAATAAAGGCAGAAAAACAACTTGAAAATTAGTGAGTTCCTCACCAGGCACGAACAGTGTCAGGGCATGTCTGCAAGCTGAAGGGTTTACAGGATGCATAAATAGCTCCATAAAAAACATGTTGTCACTGGCTTCTGGAAAAGCACAGTGCTGGAAAATGTCAGGTAAGACCAACACCTGTAATGCAAGGCCAGACCAGCTCCATCAGAGCAGAACTGCTGCTTCACTGCTGACAAATGATTTCACCTCAATGTCTTTCGTCAGAAGATCCACTTAAAAAACCAAACCACAAAACTGTTTGCTTTTTTAAACTGCACCTATTCAAAAAAGGAAGGAGCATTTCTTTCCAACATATACTCCTCACACTACAAAACCCAGCATCCTGGCAGCAGCCATTCCAATAAAATAAATTTCCCTTGTAAGAACAAGAGATTACACACACACAGACACGCAAGCTCCCCCCAGATTGGTTCAGTTTATATGGAAACATACATAATTTATTTATTAACACGCTTTTAATTTACAATCAAATTGAGCTGGCACATCCAAGACATGGATTATTTATGAAGCATGAAGGGCAGCAGCCACAGCAGGTGTCACTTGTTCCCCATCTGGTCTAGGTTGTCAAACTGAGATGCTCCCAGGAGCACCCCAGCACCTCCACCCCGGCCTCTCCACGGCCATACAATCCTGTGGGACCTCCTCTCATGGCCACCAAAGGCACCTCTGAATCATGGAATCATTCAGGTCGGAAAAGCCCTCTGAGCTCGTCAAGTCCAGCTGTTCCCCCAGCACTGCCAAGGCCACCACTGACCCATGTCCTCAGGTGCCACATCCACATGGCTTTCAAATCCCTCCATGGATGGGGACTCCAACACTGCCCTGGGCATCTCTGCCAGGGCTAGATAGCCCTTTCCATGAAGGAATTTCCCCCAATATCAAAACTAAACCTCCCTTGGCACAACTTGAGACTTTTTCCTCTTACCCTGTCCTTGTTCCCTGGGAGCAGAGCCCGACCCCCACCTGGCTCCCCCCTCCTGTCAGGGAGTTGCAGAGAGCCAGAAGGTCCTCTCTGAGCCTCCTTTTCTCCAGGCTGAGCCCCCCCAGCTCCCTCAGAGTTCCTCCCAGGTGCAGGTGGGACTGAGCCTGTTTTGTTCCCATGAGTTGTCCCTCTGCTGTGACAGATCCCAGCCCTCGGAGATCTCCACACCCCGCACAGGGAATACCACAGCAATAATGACACATTCCAGAACATCCTGGCTGGGTGAGTAATTGCAGATCCTTTGCACAGGCATCTCCATGAAGGCAGTGGGAGTTGTATAGACATTATTAGGTCTCCTGACATTTTAAAAAGGCTTAGGCAGAAAATGTCTTCGAGGGGGTTTGAAGGCTGCAATGGAACTGAAATAGTCTTTGTAATAATAACAAAACGACTCACAAGGAGCTTTGCATAACTTTGCCAGAACCACAGGTCCTGCACTGGGAGCTTGTGGAGTGCCTTCTCCAGTAGGGAAAATCAGGAGCAGGGCCTTTGCACCGATGTTGGCAAGTGAGCACAACCTTCTGCCAGCTCCAACCCTCCTGCAGGACTTCCCTGGGTTTCTGAAATCACAATGAATAAGATTTTCTGCTGACTCAAATGGTGTGAGGCCTCCAGCTGGAACTGGGACCAAACTCCCTGAGCATACACAGAGCCAACTGACCCTATGTGTGTGTAGGGACAGCCTGAGGAGACTGGAAAAGCAGCTCAGGAACAGACATGGAATATGAGAGCACTGGGCACCACCACGGATTTTAAGAGTTGTTCAAGGATGTGATATACTCACATGGATACAAACTTCATGGCTTTGTGCATCAGTCTGCAACAGGAACAAAGGACAGCTGGGAGAAAAGGCCCTTCTCCAGCACCTTACACTGAAACCCAGCAGTGATTAATAGAATCACAGATTCCCTGAATGGTTGGGAGCAACTATAATGCCCATCCAGTTCTACCCCCTGACATGGGTAGGGATACCTTCCACTAGCCCAGGTTGCTCCAAGCCCCACCCAACCCGGCCTTAAACACTTCCATGGATCCAGGGGCAGCCACAGCTTCTCTGGGCAACCTGTGCCAGGACCTCACCACCCTCACAGGGAAGAATTTCCTCCCAACATCCCATCTAAGCCTTCTGGCAGTAGGAAGTAATTTCCCCTTGTCCTGGCATTCCATACCCCTGCAAAGAGTCTCTCCCCATCTTTCTTGCAGCCTCCCCTTGGCTCATATTAGACATGAAGACTTTCAAACTATGGGCCTGAAACCCCTGTGTGCACTCACCAGCACCTTCTGTTCCATATTGTGTTCATCTTCAACAATAAAATCACTTCACTGGAAAAGTGCTATAAAAAGCTGCAATTCCTCTCCTCAGTCTCCTGCATCAAGACTCTTCTTGCTCTGTAAAAATGAAATTTACAGAGCAATGCTGAGGTCTTACAGTCTTCTTGGGCTACTACACACCCAAAGCAGGTCTAATATGCACCCAAGGTAGGAGACAGAATCATGGAATGGTTCAGGTTGGAGAAGCCTTCTCAGACCACTAAGTCCAAGCTTTCCCCCAGCACTGCCAAGGCCACCACTGACCTCTGTCCCCAAGTGCTACATCCACAAGGCTTTTAAATCCCTACAGAGATGGGGACTCCAGCCGTGGGCAACTGTGCTCAAGCTGGACAGCCCTCTCCAGGAAGGAGTAAGATCTGCGGCAGAGCCTGATAGCGAACAGTTGCATTTATTTTCTTGAACTCTCAACCATGCACTGCAGATTAAACTTATCAAGCCCAGCTCTTTTTAACAACAGCCAAAAAACCCAGACTGGGGGAGTGAGATAAGAGACAAACTAAGCCCATGCTTCCAATCCTTTCATTTGTGGAATGTGCCTCCTAAAAGCTCCCATAAAGAGGAGTTTCCTTGAAACATGCACCTTCCAGGTGCATGTTTCTTCCCCAGGCAGTGTTAACCCAAACTGACTTGTCTCAATTCTCACCTAAACCTGGGTAACTCGGATGAAATAAAGAGGGGAAAACAATTATCTAAGAATCCCAGGAAGACTAGAAAAGGAGCCTCAGACCAAAAACAAGTGACAGTTATCTTGGCAGTTCCCTATCCTTGCCCAACTATGAGTCTGGTATTTACAATCACAATTACCTTAATCTATGAGGCAGATCTTGCTTAAGGACATCAAGAATCACCCCTGGCTTTGGAGCCAGAGCACATGGAATGTCCTGCCTCAGTGAACAGGGGAAGTCAGAGTACAGTGGGAAAAAAAGTCAAATAGCCTGATTATAACCTGGTAAAGTTGTAACTCCCCAAACTGCAGGAGTCTCAGGAATTGCACAGCATGTAAGAAAACTTAAATTCTACCATGGAAAAATTGCATCCTTGGTCTGTCAATCAAAAATGTAAGCAGCTAGAGCCACATAAATGTTCATTTTTAGTGCAGATGCCTCACTGTGCTAGAGATTTGTTCTGATCAACAGATTACTGAAAACAATTTTTGAAGTCTACACATTAAAGATGATTTCCTTCAAGCTAAGAGGCTGGAGATACTTAAAAACTGGTGTGTACTCACAGGAATAGAGATGTTTGTTGTGACAGACATTTTTCTCCTCTGTAAAACTTCTTGCATTAAAAACTTCTAGTCAGAGGTAATTGTTAACTTGGAACATTTATTGGTTTAAAAAAATAAACATGCAGAAGGCATCCTCTTTAAAACCAACACGTAAAATAATCCAGCTGGGGTTTTAAAGAAAAGCAACAGCCCTGTAAGGCATGGATTCCTCCGAAACATCCAGCAGAAATGTGTTTTCCATGGGAATCCATGCTCTGACTACACCGTGCAGCAAGTGGAGCCAAAGGCAATCACATAACAGAGCATTTGCCTTGCAGTTTATCTTTCTTTTTCTGCTGCTTGGATTTCTTTCCGTCCACCTGGAGACTGATAGTTCTCCTCTGCTCCAGATTCAGGAGCTCCTGGAAGAGCTCCTGCACGTTGTAGTTCATTTTGGCCGATGTCTCCATGAAAGCACACTTCCACTTGCTGGCCAGAGCTTGCCCCTCGCTGGCATCCAGCTCCCTCTGCGCATCATCACTTTTGTTCCCCACCAACATTATGGGGATTTTTTGGATGTCCCCTTTAATCTGACATATCTGGTCGAAAATGGGATGAAGATCTTCCATGGATTGCCTGTTGGTGACAGAGTACACCAAAATGAAGGCATGCCCTTTGGATATAGAGAGCCGCTGCATGGCAGGGAACTGGTGGCTGCCCGTGGTGTCCGTGATCTGAAGGGTGCAGATGCTCTTGTCACAGCTGATCACCTGCCGGTACGTGTCCTCGATGGTGGGGACATAGGTTTCCCGGAAAGTCCCCCTCACAAAACGCAGGACCAAGGAGCTTTTGCCAACCCCGGCTGCTCCGAATACCACCACCCTGTAATCATTGCTCTGCTCGGGCATCTTGGCTGCGCAGCGATGCGAGTGAAGGTCTGCTCCGAAAATACCCGAGTTCCTCCAAGTTTACACAGCCCTACGCAGAGGTGGGCTGTGGAGAGGGAGAGGGAGGGGGGGAAAGGGGAGAGGGAGGAGGAAAGGGGGAGAGGGAGGGGAAAAGGGGGAGAGGGAGGGGGAAAAAGGGGAGAGAGAAAGAAATCGTTCATACCAGCCCGGTAATGTTACGGTATGTTACTGAAATAAGCAATTAATAAGTCACTCCCCTCCCATCCTTTTTCCTTGAAATAAGGCACTATCCCTCCGTCTCCCCCAGCCATACATCGCATGAAAGCGAAAACGAATTCACCTGTAGCCATCAGCTCCACCGAGCAGCGAAACGGGACTGGAATAGCCTGTCAGCCGCGGGGAAGCTGTGTTCCAGCCCCGGGAAAGCGGAATTCCAGCCCCGGGAAGGTGTGTTCCAAACCCAGGGAAGCGGAATTCCAGCGCCGGGAAGGTGTGTTCCAAACCCAGGGAAGCGATGCCCACCCGGCCGGAGCTCCGCTGCCGCGGGAGGAAGGGGAGGCTCCGCGCCTCCGTACATCCAGCCTTCCCCTCAAAACCCCCGTGAAAATAAATAAATAACCAGCACAAGCACCCGAGTTACAGCCGCTGGAGCCGAGTTCTGCTCCCTCTCACTCCGCGCACAAAGGCGCGTCTCCTCGGCCCCCCTCGCCGCAGCCGCCCAAACGCTGACAGGCTCTGCCGGCTTTAAGCCACCCTGAGCATCTCCCGGCTTAAGTTTAATTCTGGTTGTGTTTGAAAACACTTAATACAGCTCAGCTTTCCGTCCTCGCTGTCATTAAGCAGGGAAGGGATGCCCTGAAAGGGCTGCCCAGCCCTCCCCGAAGAAATCACCGGGATATTCTGCGATTCCATGACTTTGCTTGTCTCCCTCGCACTGACGGATAAAACAGAGTCGTTGTGTGTCACAATCACGAGTCGCGTGTCTCCTGGTTTATTAGGAATTTCCCCAAACGCCGCCTCTCCGCACGCCCTCCCTGCGGGCAGAGCGGAGCACGCACACCCCGGTGCCTGACAGGAGAAGGCGGCCGTGGGCTGAGAGCCACCCCCGGCTCCTCCTCGCCCCGTTCCGCCACAGCCGCCGCCATGGCCTCGGCCCTCTCTCTCACACTCCCTTCCCACCCGCGGGGCCCCGCCATGGGCTCGGTTCTCTCTCTCACACTCCCTTCCCACCCGCGGGGCCCCGCCGTGGGCTCGGTTCTCTCTCTCACACTCCCTTCCCACCCGCGGGGCCCCGCCGTGGGCCCGGCTCTGCCTCCCGGCCCGTTCCCGCCCCAAAACGGCCGCCGGCACCGCCTGTGGGGGGCGCTCAAAAATTCACGCGTGTCCCGGATTGTTCGTGGTTGGGGCAGCTCGTGGGGCTCGTACAGCCTGCTCATATTGCAAAACGTGCGACGTGTCAAATTTTCTTCAGAACTGATGTTCTCTGTTGTTTAATCTTCGTATACTTTCAAGCCTAATCAACCAGAAGGGAGATTTAATCCATGAACCAGCAACTAACAAGCTCTAAGTGATGTCCAGGTGTTAGAAAAACAAATTACTTGTGGGTAGAATTGCTTTGTTAAGGTTTAGGGCTCCACATGTTTCAGTGATCTCAGACCTTGGGCTGAGGTTAACAAAGCTTGGGAAGAAGGATTTCCACTGATAGAAGACACAAAGAATGCAAAATTGGCAGAACTCCCAAGATAAGGAAGAAACTGATAAAAGCCAACTCAGCAGTTGTGCTGAAATCAGCTCTGACAGAGTAAACGGTGATTCTAACAAGGAGAGATCGTGACCACTGACTCAAAAAAACCACTGACCTAAAATGTAGTAGTAAGAAGTTTTGATAGTTGGGGTGCTGGATTTGTGGAATTACACTGGGCACCCAACTCTGAAATAAATCATCAGTGTCTTCTGTGTCATTAGTGGCTTGTTGCACACTGAACATGAAACCGATTTTTGGAGACATTATCATTCGTATTTGTGTTTCTGAGTTAAGGAATTTCTGTCTGTAGTCAAAGCACTTACGGAGGAAACACTTCTCAGTCCTTCCCCAAGCTCATTCTTCCCAAAACATTTGTGGTTTTCCAGGGTACCATGTCTTATTTCTCTGATCCTTGCTGCATCACTGACCCTGTGGTGTTCTCCCACCTTTTTTAAATCCACTCCCATCAGCCTTGTAATGCTTCCCTCCTACCCCAGACCAACAAAAAGTGTGTCTTTAGACTTACTTCATACTGCCGTGGATTTTTTTTTCTGACCATTATGTCATACCTTTACTGTTCCTGTCTCTCCAGGCAGAATGACTTGTTTGTGACAAGGCTCATAACGTGCAAGTCATTCACTTTGCCTGAATCCCATCATTAATGGAGATTTTCAGAGCTGATTTACAAACCATCATTTCTGGTGTTTATGAGGTATTTATAAACCATCATTTTTGGCGTTTATGGGATATTTATTAGCCACAATGAAATCCTAACTAGGAATGACTAGCTAATTCACTCTCTGTTTGCTCAAAGGCAATTACCTATTTTCAGATATTTTCCAAGATTTCCAATACTCATTTCTAAGAGGTATTGAAATAATACCTCTTTCTAAGAGGTAATTGTTGGATAAGGAAGGTGACATGAAAAGCCAAGAGGCTCCTGTGTTCAGGGAAGGATTTGTGACTCTCTTCTAGTCAGAACAGCAGGAAAGAAGCTGTGAGTCAACTTAGCAAAGGTAAAAGAAGGATTCCAGGTTCCTTGAAGAAGGGACGGAGAGAGCCATGTCCTAGACAGTATCTTTGTCTTGGGAGGGACACAGCCGTGAGATGCTGGCTGTGTCCCACTGTTGGTCAGCATTTGCTTGGGATGGAGCTGACAACAGCCAGAGAAATTCCAAAGGGAAATGTTAAATGGGAATCGGCTGTCTGGGAGAGCCCCTCAGGGAAGCAGAGCACAGAGGGAGCAGGGATTGAGGCCTGCTCCTGCTGCTGCCCTGGAAAACTGCCTGGGGAATTCCCTGAGTTGTGAGGTGCCGGACAGCACTGGGGACCCACAGGAGGAATGGATGACCATAACCAGAACTCTTTTTCTGTGGGGACTTTGCCAGGGATTGTTTCTGTTCTGTCAGGACTCCTGTGGGACTTGCAGGGATTGCATAATTTCCCTGAGGAAATTACAGCACAGCACTAACAGCCCCAAAGGCTCCCAGGGTTCAGCAGGGGGGGTATCCAAGTAACTACGGGTACAGCAGGGAGACTCAGGGATGGGCACTCCTCCTGCTCTGTCTTCATTGGGCTCCATTTCCACTGCTTTTCCTCTGGAGGATTTCCTTTCCGTGTGGGAGATGGACCTGGATCTTCACAGCCACTCTATCTATGTCCTTAATACCGCTTTGAACGTCACTGGTTCCTGTGGAGAGGTACAAGGCAGCAGGTAAAGGTAGAAAAAGGATTTTCCTCTGGAATTACATAAATTATTATTAAACCAGAGGCTGTGTGTCAGTGGTGCATATTGCTTACCGGACAGGAATTCTCTTCCCAGAAATGCTGAGACTTGGAAGTGCAGTCCAGCCTGTACAATATTCATTAGGAAATGTACCAGAGTGGCTTAGCTATTTCTGAGCCATCACATACATCTCAGCAGGGAGGGCTGTACTTGGAAGAGTGCCCTTCCTCTGGAAACTCTGGAGGACTTTAAGCACAACACAATGAGGATGGAAAAATAGAAGAAAACACAAATTCCCCCTATTATAATAGATATAAACTTCTCTTGGCTTGAAATAATGAAACAGCCAAAGGATAGGACAATATTTAAACCATCTCAGCAAGGAATTCATTGCATAGAGCCACCACACATCAGTTCAGCTGAGCCAGAAACAAACACCCAACCTGCAGCCTTCCATGGGGAGCCGAGCTCTGATATCCCAGTGCTCGGCACGGCAGCGAGGAGGGACCAGCATGGAGAGCCAGAGTCAGCTGAGCCTCTGCCCCTGCCAGACTTACACTTCAGAGATGGAGAGGCACAAGGTGCCAACAGTCATAACCATGAGGAGAGCTCATATTTCATTTAAACCTCTATACCTAAAGCCTGAAGCTCAGATTGATTTCCTATAATAGAAGAGGGAAAAACTCCTAAGAGCCACCAGCTCTTGTGCAGTGCAGTGTCAGGTGCTAAGTGGGAAGCAGACCCGTGACACGTCTGTGTGCCCACCACAGAGCAAAACCTTCCAAAAATAAATCTGTTGCTGCCTAATGCTTATTTTACCCTTCCAAAAAATGCACTGTTGAGAGCAGGAGTGACAGTCATTACAACAGGAGCTCATCTGCCCTTCTGTCCTCAGCAATGCCACCAATCCTTTATTTCCATCATGTCAAAATCCAAAAAATAGCCTTGGCCTACAGAATTTGGGGTGGGAAAGGGAACATGTTTCGGTGTCCCACAACGTTCTGATTGTCTGCGGGCTGCTGAGAGCAGCTTTAAAGAGGACAACGAGGGAACATCAGCACCTCCCTCTCATCCAGTGCCAACAGCACTATCAGACCTGGGCACCATCTCGGATCCCTGCTGGGATCTCACCCAGTCACAAGTTGTCTCCTATTTTTAAGCTGGGACACACAGGCTGGCTCCATCCAGCAGGCACATGGTGAAACACAGCCACAGAACCTTCAGTCACTCACATCACCCTTCCCTGAGCATTTCCAGGCTCTAATGCTCCTTCTCTTTCAGGGGGATGGGCATTGGGGTCCAAGCCCAGTTCCCCCAGTGCCTCCCATGAGGACACCCCAGTCCCAGATTTCTAAGGAAACACAGAATCATGGAAACTCCTGAGCTGGAAGAGACCCGTAGGGATCATTGAGTTCAGTTCTTTCCCCTGCAGGAAACAATCCAATAAGGAAAACAAACTGTTCCAACCAAAGACCCTTTTCTGACTTCAGAAACTGTGGTCCCCAGCTCACCCAGAAAAGTCTTCCACAACCTATTTTCCCTTTGCTAATGTTGGCTGCTCACAGCCACCCCAGCCAGCCTTTAAAGCTACTCTCAGGTGGCTTTTCCCATTCCTGCCAGTTCTCAGTGTGTCCCTGCACAGCAGTACAGACACACAAAGCTCCCAGACTCCGAACAGCACCTGGCAGGCAATGGGAGCTTCTACACATCATCCAATTTCCCAGATTTTAGAGATGAGGGATCGATGGTTTGTGTTCAGTCCAGCAGGAGCAGGCTCTGGTGGCAGCAGGTGGCAGCAGAGCTCTGCCAGGACAGGACGCGCCCGGGCAGCGACACTCGGGAGGGGGCGGCGGTTCTACAGTCACTGGGAATTCATTAATTTGCATCGTTGCCGTTCATTAGGTCCCACTGTGCTGCACTGCCTCCGGTCTGTCTGGGAGCAGCCCGAGTTCCTCGCCGGGCCAGGGTAGCTGGAGCTGCAGAGGGAATAGAGCCACGGGCTTTGCCTAAAGCTCAGCTCTCGGATCCCCTCTCAGGCCTGATTTATCAGGGCAGCCCTCCTTGCAAGGGGACTTCAGGCTCTCGATACTGAACTTAATCTGTTTTCATCAATTTTTCTACTACTCCTTAAGTACCAGTCACAGAATCACAGAATTGTTTAGGCTGGAAAATCTCTCTGAGCCCATCGAATCCAACCATTCCTCAGCACTGCCACTAACCCATGTCCCCAAGTGCCACATCCACATGGCTTTTCAATACCTCCAGGGATGGGAACTCAGCCACTGTCCTGGGTAGCCTGTGGGCTGGACAACCCTTACCTGAAGAATTTTTCCTTGATATCCAACCTAAACCTCCCCTGGTGCAACTCGAGGCTATTTCCTCTTGTCCTGTCCCTCGTTCCCTGAGAGCAGAGCTTGACATCCACCTGGCTCCCTGCTCCTGTCAGGGAGTTGGACAGAGCAAGAAGGGGTAAAGGGTTCACTGACAGAGGGCAGGGTGAGATTAGGGAGAAATTCCAACAACAAATTCCCGTGGCCAGCAACAAATCCACAATATTGTATATTTTATTTAAATTAACAAAACTACAGGTTTTCCAGGTTGCTCAAAGCATTCTGTAAAAACTGAACTCAACCTAAACAAAAAAAGGATATATTTATTTTAATAAGACCCACGGACTATTTCCAAGACGTATGAGTAGGGCTTAGGAATGAAGAAATAAAAAACCCACACACGCACACACACATGTCCACACGCCCCGTAAACAAACTGTTAGTGCTGGACACAGAATTTGGTTTGAAAGCTGCGGGTCCCCATGCGTGAGGAGCCTTTACAAAACGCAATCCTAGAGACTAAGCTGGAAAAGAAACCACGGACACACCTATGGGAACAACATAAATATCACGTAAGAACCCAAGGGAAAAGGGATGTTAAAGTCGCAAAGTCGAGCGCTCAGCCGGGAACGTGCTGGAGATATGTTGATGTGCGTTGATTTAATTAACTTTGCAATGGAATAACTACTCCAAGCAGGAACACCTAACTCAGCTGTGACCCTGCTGGGATGCTCCAGGGGCAGGGGGATCTCAGGAACAAATTCTGAATTCTGAACAAACAGAATTACCTCCTTTTAAGAAAATCCTGTAATAGCTCCAATCAAGACAAAGGAAGCAGCCCTTTGGCAGAGGTGTCTGCTCAGTGTGTCACACTGTAACCAGAGGTACAGCCTGGGGTGCTCAGCAACCTAAAGGATGCAAGACAGTCTTCTGATGCCACCCTCTCTTCTTTTCAAAGTCATGAGCTTTAATAAACAGATGGGAATAAATTTTGGGTAGGAATCATGATGGTACCTGGGCTGACAGCCTGGCAGCAGCTTCGGGAGCTTGCCTTCTCTTCCTCATCTGACCCTTCAGCCACATACAGCAGCAGCAGACCCTTATCTTTTAGGGACAAAACTGGGATGGTGGATTACACGATACTAGCAGATAACACAGACATTTACTACTGCCAGCTCATGAGGCTTTCTGGATGCTCCAGGCCCTGGGAGGCATGTCCTGAGCAGCACAGACTCTTCTGGCCACAGTTCTTCCTGCCCACACCATTCACTGCTCTTAACTGGTCCCAGCACAGTCCAATTCAAGCCTCCACCCCGATCAGTTCCCACTTCCCTTGCAGTGCCAGCAGTCTCCCAGCGTGGGGCTGAGCAAGCTCAGTGCCTGCGTTTGCTCTGGAAAAGCAAAGATCCACATTAATGCGTGACCAGTGGATTCTTTCAAGTCTGATAATCCCTGGAGGAATCCAGCTCTGCCAAGTGTGCTCCAGCCCAGCAGTTCATGGAGGAGCAGGACTGCCCAGCTCACAGGGATGCACCACAACAAAAGGGAAAGACGGAGGAAGCTACAAAAGCCCAGGAGCTGGCTGTGGGATCAGCACCTCTGGAAACTCTGCTCTGTTCTCCTGCAGCTCAGCTCAGCATCCAGACTGGACATTCCCTGTATTCAACAAACAGCTATAAACCCTACTGAGAATGCACGTTGCTGCTTCTACAAAAATCTTCTAACAGACTACTACTTTCTGTGCTTCATTCAGAGACAGAGGGTGGCTGCAGGGCTGCACTAAGACTCAGACTTGGATTGATACAGTTACAAATGGTGGAATTAAATGTTTTTACAATGACGCTTTAGTCCCTCTCCCCACCAGCACCTTGTGGAAGTTGCACACGGGACAAAACTTGGGAGTTCTGAGCATGTGCTGCCAGCTGAGCTCCCTGCAGCACCTTTTTATGCACCAGTACACACGGCCAAATAAAACCAGCCCATGGCAGCTCTGCCCCGTCCCGACGTCCAAACGCACGACTTTGCAACCCTAATGCCTCTCCAGCAGAGTTTTACGTGCCCGAGTGGAACACAATATACACATCCCTCCCCCCAAAAATAACTACACCATAGTAAAGAGTTACAAATGTTCTGCTCAGTGTCACTGCTCTGAGAACACACCAGGGACTGCATGCTCAAGGAGCGGATTTGGCCGCAGAGGTCTCCTGCCAGAGTGACTTGTGTGTCCTCTGCTCCCACCCCGGGCCAGGGCCCCACTGAGGCACCTCTGTGTCACTCCTGAGCCTCCTTCCGAGCCAGCTTGTAAACCTCCGTGGGCCCATCCACGTGGGTGATGGTGGTGGTGAGCTGGAGCTCCTCCCCGCTGTTCACCCCCAGGTCACCTGAGAAACAAAGTTGTTCTGTTAGAGGGTCTCACAGGAAAATATCAGACAATTAGAAAGTAAAAGATCCGGTTTATTCCCTCCAGGCTTTCAGGAGCTGCCTCAGCTACAGATCAGGCAACAATACTATAAATGTTTTAGTTACAGTTATTTTAATAGAAGGAAAAGAGAGACATTGAGGAGCGGACTGAGTCCAGAGAAGGGAATGGAGCTGAAGAAGGCTCTAGAGCACCAGAATGGCTGAGGGAGCTGGAGAGGCTCAGTCTGGAGAAAAGGAGGCTCAGGAGGGACCTTGCACTCTCTGCAACTCCCTGACAGGAGGGTGCAGCCAGGTGGGGGTTGGGCTCTGCTCCCAGGGAACAAGGGACAGGACAAGAGGAAATGGCCTCAAGTTGTGCAAGGGAAGTTTAAGTTGGATATTGGGAAAATTTCTTCATGAAAAGGGCTGTCCAGCCCTGGCACAGCTGCCCAGGGCAGGGATGTAGTCCCCATTCCTGGAAGGATTTAAAAACTGGGTGGATATGGCACCTGGGGACATGGGTCAGTGCTGGCCTTGGCAGTGCTGGGGAATGGTTGGACTCGATAGTCTTAAAGGACTTTTCCAACATAAACAATTCCATGATTCTGTATCAGCAGACAATGATTTCTGTACTGTTGAGGACTACTGATAACAGAATCCAACAGCACAGCCATTCCCCCCTTGCCCAGACTTCAAAGAATCCCAAAATGGTTTGGGTTGGAAGGCACCTAAAATATCACCGAGTTCCAAACCCCTGTCATGGGCTGGAATGCCATGCACTAGATCAGGGATTCTATTTTCTCTATTCCTCATCCCCCCCTTTGAGCTGTAGTTACATCTGGGCCATGCTAAAAGGTACAAAAACCACCCAGAAGTTTTCAGCCACTCTTGGCTAAATACTCCAACCTGTCCAACCGAGCCAGCTTGGAAAACCAAACCATCATTTCCATAACATTTCACGGTGCTGAGTGTGCAGCTGGGCCAAAAACAAATGTCCAGAAGGCATCCCCCACTTTCTTTCTCCCCTTAGGTCACTCAGAGGCACTCACCGTTGGACTGGTCCTCGCCGTAGTTCTTGTGGGATGGCGCGTACAGGAACATGAGGGCGAACACGTAGAGGTTCCACATCCCATAGATGCCTGTGAAGAAGGCGCTGTTCACCTGTATCGTTATGTCTCCCCACTTCCAGTGGCCTTCTGTCACCTGCCCAGGAGAAAGAGCAAATTCTGTATTTTGAGTAAATCAGCGAGAACAGCATCAATTCAACACGATGGAGTAAATGGAGTGGAACAGGTTCAGTGAAGCAGAAGCCGGGCTGGGATTCTCCTCTTCAGCCTCAATCTGCAGGGTAAAAATGGTCCTGACAAAATGATTCCATCAGGATTTCTTTAGCTTTGATGTCTCAATTTAATGTGACCAAACCACTCTGTTCTGGATACACCTGCTGCAACCATGTGATCAGTACGTGGGGACAAGCAGTGACATCCACAAAAATCCGACTGCTAAAAATAGTACTTTTATAGCAGGAAAACCAGCGTGGATAATATGAGAGCTGATGTGCTGAGCACGGCCTCCTGCAGCTGTCTGAGGAGGGGGGCCTGACAGCAGCAGCCTGAGACACGCTAAGGTTTATCAGCATCCAGGAAAACACCATCAGTGTTAATGCTCACACTGAAATGCTGCTTTCTGTTAAAGAAAGACATAGCAGGGAAGAAAGCTAAACTAGCCTAGAAAGAGAGCCACAGAGATGCTCCAAGGGCTGCTCTGCTATGGAACCAGGCTGGGAGAGCTGGGCATGTTCAGCCTGGAGAAGAGAAGGCTCCAGGGAGATGTTAGTGCCTAAAGGGGCTTCAAGAGAGTTGGAGAGGGACTTTGGACAAGGGCCTGGAGTGCCATGACAAGGGGGAATGGCTTCCCACTGCCAGAGGGCAGAGTTAGATGGGATACTGGGAAGGAATTGTTCCCTGTGAGGGTGGGGAGGCCCTGGCACAGACTGCCCAGAGAAGCTGTGGCTGCCCCATCCCTGGAAGTGTCCAAGGTCAGATTGGATGGGGCTTGGAGCAAGCTGGTCTAGTGGAAGGTGTCCCTGCTCATAGCAGAGGGGGGAAGTGGATGGGTTCCTCCCAACCCAAACCAGTCTGAGATTCCATGATTTCAGCAACAGAAATTCATTAGTACAGAGATGGTGTCGGAGCTCAGGATAAACAGGTACAGCTGCTGCTGGGAACAGTCAGCCCAGGGAAGGCTGGATTCTGTCATGTCTCCGTGGGCACACAAAGCCACCGGAGTGTTTCAGTGTGAACAGAACGTTTTCCCCTTGCTGAGTTCTCAGAAATGACTAACCCTGTTGGCCGATGTTCCGCCCAGCGCAGCCCCAATACTCTGGGAGCCAACGGCCTTTGTGCGGCTGTAGCCTGAGACATTTCATGGCAGAACTTCAAACAAATGAAAACAACTTCTTAAAAAGCAACTTGCTATCAAATGTGCTTGTAACAGGCCTGTCTTGTCTGACCGGAGCTGGCGTCGGGAGCGGCCTGGGAAGTGGCTTCCCAGAAGCCCAGTCCTATGGCTCACCTGGCTCACGATGAAGAAGATGACGGTCATGGCTGCACAAGCCAGGGTGATGAGCATCAGGAATTTGAACCTAAAAATTAGCCCCTGTTTAAAGAGAAATGTCATTGGTCACATTAACAGAATCCACAAAACCCATTTTTGGTTTTAGGATAGACAAGACATGAGTATAAAAAATGAAAAATAAAAAAAGGGTCCAACCCACGAAACCCCAAAGCAAAACAACCTCCACCCACTCCTGTGTCGTGCTCAGCACAGCCCATATCCTCTGCTCCCCACACGTCTGTGCTGCTCCGGATGCTCCGCGCGGGCTGGGATGTCTGGACAGCGCTGCCTTTCCATGACATTTGCTCTGGTGACTGATTGACCAGGAGCTAATTGACGAGGGAGAGCCAGTGGGTCGGTGTGAGCCGGGCCCCAGCCCGACAGCTCACGGCTCTTGTAAAACAAACACGGGGGCAGTCGGTGTCTCAGCACGAGCTCTGGTCCCACATCACTTGTCCTCACCCTCTGCCTGGCTGGGAGGAAGCTGTAGCAATTCCAATGCCTGGCAAAACCAGGCTGACTGTCACAGAACAGAGATCCCAAGACAACTTCAGGCTCAGGATCCATCCCACTCTTCACCATTCCTGCTTTCACTAGTTTTACATTTGTGCGTGTTGGTTTTTTTAACCTGTTTCTGGAATTTAGGTGGAAATGTCAGTGTCTGTGTAATGACTGTGCCACACCACAACAATAAATGGCTATTAATTTAACTCTTCCACACCGGATTTTCTAATTTTTTCTGTGTATTCCCAGTGGGGATAATGACTTGTTTAAATCAGAAGTAACCATGGTTTAACAGAACAACTTTGAGGATAAATATTTACAACCCTGTGGAAACAGCTTAAGCACTGAGAGCGAGCTCCTTGGGTTTGACAGCTAGTAGAGGCAGGTAGGACAGGAACACATATAAAATCATGGGCTAAAAACAGGGGTAATGAGCTGAATGTGTTGTGTTTTGATCCTTGTTTCCCTCCAGCAACTTCTTTAGGAAATGACAACACCAAACCAGGTGGGTCTTGGCAACACTTCCCACTAAATACAAAAATTAATCTTAGAGGAGGGGAAATGGAGGTATGGGGAGATTATGCATAGAGGAGTCTCAGCACAGACTCTGAGGTCCAAAAATAAAGAATCCATGCCCCGAGGAAGGCAGTTACCTCATAGTGAAGGCGACGAGCCTTGCTCATGGCAGGGAGGCTTGACTGCTTCCCACTGATGTTTCTGAACACTTGGAAGACCATGAAACACAGGAAGAGAAAATAGAGGCACAGGCAGATCCCTGCGACTATAATAAAGGCCATCTGGGCAGAGAGAGTTAAGGGAAAATGGTACAAACTAAAAAGAAATGCTAGAAAACATTATTCAGGTGATTCACATATTTAGTTCCTCAGTGACTTCCCCTCACACAGCACCAGTCCCCTGAGGTGTCCAGCTCCAAACCCGCCAGGATTGCTCCTTCCTAAGGACACCGGCATCTGCAGCACCTGAGCCACCCCTGGCCTTCCACACTAGGAGGGGAACACCTCCTTCTCCTACTGACCCAGCCCAAGCCTGGAGAAGGATACAGCCAGCTCCGTGCCCACCTCGGTGGTCCAGATGCTGTAGAAGGGATTCTTGAGCTGCACTCCCCTGCAGAGGACAGAAAACACCAACTGTCAGAGGCCAACAGGCTCAGAGGGCCCCATATCCACTCTGCAGCCTGGGAATCACAGAATCATGGAATATCTAGAGCTGGGAGGGACTCACAAGGAACAGAAGTCCAACTCATGGCACTGCACAGACACCCCAGCAATCCCACCCTGTGTGTTGTTTAAAAGTTCCTGCAGCTCTGGCAGCCTTGGGGCTGTGACCACTGCCCTGGGGAGTCTCTTCAGTGCCCAACCACCCTCTGGGGGTAGAACCTTTCCCTAAGGTTCCACATGGGAATAGCCAGCTGTGCTGTTTTGCCCTGTGTGTGAGGCAGAGGTGAGGTGGGAGGTGTTCTCCTGCTGTGACATGCCAGCACGTTTCAGAGCACCTGCAGGAGCCTCTCCAGGCTGCAGGAGATGGGGCTCTGCATCCAGCCATGGGGTGAAACAGCTGGTCCCTTGCTGGGGGAGGTGACCAGGAACCTGGGATTGCTGCACCCACCTCTCGCACATGTCGAAGATGAAGAGGCAGAAGGAGCCCACAGCTATGGGTCCAACCTGCTTCCAGTATCCTGAGAGCCGATTCCGCTCGCTTTGGTCCTGAGCAGGTCAAGAGGTTTGGAGAAGGAGAAAAAGGGAAAAGCAATTTAGCCTGAAGTGCCCTCACCTGGTGCAAGTCCCCACAGCATCATTTCCAACTCTCAACAAGTACGAGGGAGCTGCCAGGTATTGCTGGGATCAGAGCTGGAAACCCCCCTTCTGTCAGTGTAATACCCACCATCATGTGTTCCCCACAGAAGATGATCCAAAACGAGAGCAGCATGGCGTAGAAAATTCCTTGCCGAATGTCCCCGAAGAGCAGCATCCAAGTCCAATCAAAACCAATAGAAAACCACTCCACAGGGATGTTAATGAATGTCATGGAAATTCCCAGAGCAAAGATGACCCTGGAGAAGAAGATACATCTATCTTTTTCCAGTGTTCAAGGGAAGAACAGAATCCCAACATGCAAAGCTGTGCATAGAATGCAACAGAAGGAAATCCAGCTCTTTGGGAAGTGTCACCTCCTACCACCAAACCCTCTAGGACTGATTCACTCCAGGTAGCTCCTCATTCTCCGTAGGTTCAACGGGAAAGAAAAGAGAAGCTATGGAGGTCTCCTGCTTGCAGTGTGCCTGGGTGGAGGGAGGGGATGGAGAAGAGACAGTTCCTGTCTCCCCAGCCATGGGCTCTGCCTGGGAACAACAACCACCCCAGGGAATCCCCTTGCTTGAGGGTCACCTGGGCCCCGACTCACTTCTCCAGCAGGACGGGAGCACGTGTCATCAGCGTGATCCGTCTCCAGTACCACACCATGATAATCAGAATGCTAGGGGTCAGGAAGGTCTTCATGGCAAACCACACCTTGGTGAAGCCTCCGTTTTGATGAATGCCCTGAGGAAAACCAAGGTGAAAGGTGACTGCTGTACAGTCACCTTAGTGTCATCATTCTGTGCTTCTCATTACAAGAGTGGCAGGACAGGCATAGACGTAGCAGTACATCCCAAAGACATGGGCTGACCAACACCAGCAAGGGAGCAGGTGCCCACTGAGCCCCCAGGCCACCTGGGCAGGTTCCAGAAGGTCTGAAAACAAATACCAGCAGACATGAGACAGGAGAGGGGATTCTGACACAGCATGGAAAAAGCTGGCAGAATTACTCCCAGACAAGTAATGGGACACTCATGGAGCCAAGTCATCGCTGGTGGGAAGAACACTGGCCAAATGAACATGTTACTCCAGCCACGTGCCCTCCCACCACTGTCTGCGGCCACCACAGCCCTGGCTCCCTGCTCTGCTGACAGGGACAGTGTGGGGAGGGCTCCCAGCTAGGAGAAGCATCCATACACACCAAGCCTCAAGGGAGGACAGGAGCAAGGATTGCTGACAGCCATCCCAGACATCTGCATGGCCACAACCAACTCCAAGATCCAAATCCCCTCCAAATCCTGCTTTCTGTTCCTCCTTAACTCGTACCCATGACAGGGAGGACTCTGCATCCCAGCCGGACTGTGGTGGGGAGGGAAGAGCACAGGGGAACTCTCAGAGCCATGGAAAGAGCCCAGCTTCAGAGGTGGTCACAGGGCTTGAGGCTTGGGGAGGGTTCCTCAGAAGAGCAAAGAGGGCATCCCTTGGGAAGGAGGACAGTCCCACGTGAGGCTGGAGCGGGACCAGAAGAGCTCAGGACAGGGAGCAGGACGGGCAGCCATCCCGGTCGGAAGCAAGATGGACACTCACCACGAGGCGGATGTCCTTGATCTCACCGATGCCCACGTTGATGCCCTTCCTCTCGTTGACGGGCAGGCGGATGTTGATGAGGTAGTACTTGTGTGCCACGCTGCCGATCTCCATGAAGGGCAGGAAGTCGCAGTCGTAGTGCCGGCCCTCGGACTCCAGGGTCTGGCGAAAGTGCAGGGAGCAAAACCATGGCTGTCAGTCCCCAGGGACCACCATATCCCCCCACAGGGAGGGTCTGCAAGAGCCCTCAAACTGGGAGCACCAAAAGCCTGTTTCCCAATTCCTGGGGAGTGCCTGCACGAGACAGTGGCTTGGGGACATTTATCCTCGTGGTTTTGACTGGTTTGGGTCAATGAATCAATAAGTTTGACCTCAAGGAGGTTCACATTTCAGGCTCTTTAACAGTCTTAAAGTCAAGGGGGCCTTCCAAGATGAACCTTCTACAACCCTCTGACAGGAGGGTGCAGGCAGATGGGATTCAGCCTCTTCTCCCAGAGAGCAAGTGACAAGACAAGAGGAAACAGCCTCAGGTAGTGCCAGGGGAGGTTTAGGTTGGATATTGGTGAAAATTTCTTACAGAAAGGATGACTCTATGATTCTGTGACAGGAAGAGGACTACTCCCACCCATACCCACCACCAGCATCGTCCAAGCTCCTTACTTTTGGCGAGCTAAAGGTACACTTCAGCTTCCTGTTCTCTATGGCATGAGCTATTTCTTCCCAGTCACTGAACGTGTCATCACGATAAGCCAGCGACACATCCAGCGTGATCTCTGCATTCTCCTCTGTAAGAGGGAGGAAACACAAGGCTTGTTACGTTCCCAGAGTAACCAGAAAGCACCACCTTCCTTTATAAAGAAAATTAAGAAGCTGAAGTTGAGCTATCCTGGCCTTGCTGGAAAAAAAACTCAGAAACAACCATACACACGATGGCATTGATGTTTTCTGTACATCTTGTTTGGCTTCAGTTGTTCTCCAGAAGACTTTTGGAGCCCTCCCCTCCTTGCCCACACCTGCACTGACTTGTTTGTGCCTTTGCAGATGCCCCAACTTGCCCATCAGTCACACACACAGAGCTTGTGCTCTGGCAAGGTCACACCTCAGGATGGGCATCGGCCCCCCCGGACATGTTGATAGGGAGAGGATGGGCTACAACTGCTTGTAAATGTGCTCTTGCCAGGACACTGCAAGGAGGTCGTTGCTGCAAGGAGGAAACAAGGCTGGAACAGGCTTATTTCAGTGCTGTAACTGAGCATGTTCATGAAATGAAGAGCTGCAGCTGAAGCTGCCAAGGAGCAACACATCAACATGTTTAAAAACCCAAAGCAAGTCTGTACCAGCTCCACCAGATGTAAAATCCTCCTGTTTACTAGGAACAGATCCCAGGCTCTGAATGAGAAACACACTCCAAAATGAGCATGTTCATGCTGCAGCCCAGCCTCTTTTTGTCGAGCACCAAACTCCCAGAGCCACAGCTGTTGGAAAAGCTACAGAGGATGGCTATGGAACCATCTGCCATGGAGAAGTTGGAGGGAGTGTTGATCTGTTGGAAGGGCAGGAGGGCTCTTCAAAGGGACCTAGACAAGCTGGAGAGCTGGGCTGATTCCAGCGGAATGAAGTTCAACAGGGCCAAGTGCCGCATCCTGCACTTTGGCCACAACAACCCCTGCAGCACTCCAGGCTGGGCACAGAGTGGCTGGAGAGCAGCCAGGCAGAAAGGGACCTGGGGGTGCTGATGGACAGGAGGCTGAACATGAGCCAGAGTGTGCCCAGGGGGCCAAGAAGGCCAATGGATCCTGGCCTGGATCAGGAACAGTGTGGCAGCAGGAGCAGGGAAGTGATCCTTCCACTGTACTCAGCACTGGGGAGGCCACACCTGGAGTGCTGTGTCCAGTTCTGGGCCCCTCAGTTCAGGAAGGACACTGAGGTGCTGGAGCGGGTCCAGAGAAGAGCAACGAGCTGGGGAAGGGACTGGAGCACAAGTCCTGTGAGGGGAGGCTGAGGGAGCTGAGGTTGTTTAGTCTGGAGAAGAGAAGGCTCAGGGGAGACCTCATCACTCTCTACAACCACCTGAAAGGCGGTTGTAGCCAGGTGGGGGTTGGTCTCTTTTCCCAGGCAATCAGCAGTGGGACAAGAGGGCATGCTCTTAAGCTGTGCCAGGGGAGGTTTAGGTTAGACATTAGAAAGAAATTCTTTAGAGAGAGAGTGATCAGACGTTGGAATGGGCTGCCCAGGGAGGTGGTGGAGTCACTGTCCCTGCAGGTGTTTAAGAAGAGACGGGATGTGGCACTCAGTGCCATGGTTTAGTTAACAGGGTAGTGTTGGGTCATGGGTTGGACTTGATGATCTCAGAGGTCTTTTCCAATCTGGTTGATTCTGTGAATTTGTGAAATACTTTCACTTTTTTTTTTTTTTCCATTCCATTCCTATCTCTTTGTTCAGCTCCATCCCGTTGTGTGTTATTTTTAAACAGAAAGTTTTTTGGGGTCATCTTCTTATGCAGGTACTACCACTCCCTAGTAAACTAAACTACTTATCTGTGATCAATGCCTTTAAGCATCATCACAGCACACAGGAATAAAGGCTAAATAGAAAAAATAATACTTATAATATTTCTTAGTTAATTAGTTTGGAATTCAAGCAGAAAGTTTAAGTGAAAACATCAAGAGATCCTCATATGAGATACTGGAAATTGCCTCACTGCAAAGATCTCCCTAAATGTTTCATAATATTTATGTATCATCTGATTGTGTACTTGCAAAGGTAGAATTTCATTGGCAGGCAGAAAAGGCATTTTTTAGCTTCACACTTTACAATCAAACCCACTTGTATTATTTTCACAGGACTTAATCCACTTGTGTCTACATAATTCAAAAGTATTTACCACTTTCTCATCCAGTGAACTCCTTCAGTTTTCTAATGAATCTTATTTCTGCCAAGGCTGAAATCCTCTACTATGGAAAGGCAATATTTTGTTTTAAAGGCATGACAAAAAGTCAGTATGTTGGTCTCTTAAAATTTTCCTCTCTAAAACAATAAAATGCTTGAATACGTTTTGTAGCTGCTTTTAAATTGCAAATTATTCTCACAAAAATGAGAGCTAAGTCATCTGACATTTATAAAGTGTACTGACAACAATTAAAATCTGAGATAATCTCCTGGAAAAAAAATCAGCTTATATCACAAGGTCTAAATTCACTGGTGATCTTTACTCCTGCTCATGAAGGCCAACATTATAGCATGTGAAGGTTTAACCAGGGGACCAGTTTCCAAAAAGACATGGAAATCAAAGTAGAAAATTGGCCAAACAGGAACTTTGAGGGCAATACTGTGGCCAAACAGAATAATGAAAATCTCTGATGTTCAAACAGGGCTTACACAGAAACAGGGAAGTTATTTTACCTGTGTTAAGTATCTATACAGATATTACTGGAATACTGAGTTCTGCTCTGAAGTATGTTGCAATTCAGTCCAAAAAGAAAGTTCAAAAAATAAAAAAATCAGAACTGACACACAAATACAATTAAAAATAAAAAAAATAGAGATTTCATCATTGATTACACTTGCTTAGCTAATTAAAAATATGACAATGAGACAAGCAATTTGATCCTTTTTAATAAGAATTTATATGAAAACAGAAGTTATGTAGGGCTTTTCAGTTTACCAAGCAACAGTATCATGCATGCAATTGCATAAGATAAAGCTAGACAAACCTTAGGCTACAAATAAGGTGCAAATGTTTTTATGGGGAAGGTATTTAACTACTGGAACAAGTTATGATGGCTCTGGTGGATTTTCCATCGCTGGAATTTTTTAAGTAAAGAGTCAGTGTTTTTCTAAAAGATATACTCTATTCCAAACAGAAAAAAATGAAGCAATGTCTCTGGTTTGCATGAGCAAGGCTAGTCAGACCAGGTCATTAAAATGATCCTTCTAGTATTATAAGGTATGTACCTATGATTATTTAACATAATGTCCAGTTTAAAGGACCATAATCTTATTCAGGCTTTTTAAATATTGGCACATTACCATTCTTCCAGCACTGCAACTTCCCCTGCACCAGAAGCTTGTTGAAAATCAACATTCAGGAGGATATTAATTTAAATTTAGCTGTCTGAATGCTAGCTGTTTAGTCTGAGCTAGTCATCTAGGTTCTTTCTATACTAAGTGGAGAAAATCAGGCACTTTCATTAGTCTATTCCTTGCAGGTATCTCGGGCATCTATTTTCAGCTAGGACAAGTCTGCAGGTGTCTCTCTCTTTCCATTGACTGCAGAAGGTATCTTAGTTTAGACTACTTTAAACTCAATACCTAAAAGCGGCCAAAGTTAGATGAAAGGAATCCACCCTTAATACTCCAAAGACCTGCAAAATCCTTGGTTTCAAGTCAGTTAGATCCACTAATTTAAAACATCTGGCATTATTAGATCATATACAAAGTGTGCTTCAGTTACTGCTGGGCAGATTGAGTTTCATCACCCTCATAGCATATACATTCAACTCATCTGTACTCTTCTAGGAACAGAAAAATTACTTTTTTTAATAGTTCTTTCTTATTGCACTATTATTCAGAATTCTGTCATTCCTATCTAATAATGATCTGGACTGTATAGTCATTTTTAAAAGTTCTCCACTGCCTTGGGATGGGATTCACCCCACTAAACACAGATACCTACAGTGTAGATGTGCAGATCTGACCTTTAAACCTGCACCCCCATAACAGCCAAAGGAGACCAGAAAACATTGCCAGTAGAAACCAAGGTGCCTTATCTTTGCATGAATGTCCAAATTAAGAGAGATGAAACACAATAAAGAATCAATTCCTCTTTCTTGACTATTGCAAAATTTGGGATGACTATTTCAATTTGGCAGGTGCAAAATATAAACATTTAAAGTTAAGATTAATTATTAATTTGATTAATTTTGTTCTTCCACAGCCTGACTATGGCTGCTTTTTTCCCCTTGTTCTTACTTTTTAAATTACTATAATAATCTCCTCAAATGTCTTACTATGCTCATAATAAAAAACTGGCCTCAGATCTGTAGGTGATGAGGCCATTCAAACTTCCTAGGCCTTCTTTACACATATATAATAGTGATATTCCACATAAACGAATCCTTTATATCGCTTACAAAGTCAGAAATTAACTTCCACAATAACAGAAATTAACTTCCACAACAGATTACTTTTTATCTTTCTCCATTTGCAAAGGAAGAATGTCCAGGAATAATCAGTTACATGTTTTCCACTTGTATATACTTTGAATATTTTTTAATACCTGAAGTCTTTTAGAGAGTATATTATAAGCAGTTGGGTAAGTGCCTATCCCAGACACACCAGCATCCTCACTTACTTCAGAAGCAATCCCAATCTACAGCTTGCCAACATAATCAAGAAAAAGAGTGACTACAGCACAGAGTAGCATTGTCATAGTTTGACATGGTCTCTAGGACAATGATTTAAATATTTTTTTAGTATCTTCAGATGACTCAAATTCTTCCTTTAAAAATGTTTAGACTCATCTGTTCATTACTAAAGTGACTGTACTTCCTCAGTCTTAATTTCCTCCACAGTCTTTCTAGAATTCATCTTAAAAGAGCAATCCTATAAAACACCTGTACTCTTTAGTTGGCAGGTTGAGATCTTTTAATGAATGAACTCGACTGTCCTAAGGTTTCAGCAGCTGTCAAATATAGGTAGGCATCTTTGTTCCTCTGCAATCACTTTAAGGGAGATTTTCTGCTGTTTCCACGAAGAATGTGGTGATGACTTCCTGCTGCCTGTGAATTTTGCTATTTCTCTTCTCTGTAATTGTGACAGACTCAAGTGTGAGGGGTGTTGTCTGCTACTCCTGCCTTTCTTGCTTATAAACTGCCAAATCCCCACTGGATTTCTCTTCTCCTTTGGTCTGTGGATAGCTATGTCCAATCTTGAATTCAGATTGATACCTATTTGATGTCTAACATAACTTCCCCTGCTGTCTAGTGTCCCACTAGTGTCATTACTGGGTCTTTGAAAATACAGATCTATTTTCCAGCACAGCCCTTAATTTTTACTTCAGAAAGAGGAAATATTTTCTGGTTCTTGGTAGAAAGAAAGCATTGATTCATCTGTCACAGGTCATAACCATTGTTCCATTTCCAGTCATAAGAACATGGAGCATGGAACTGAACATAAAAGAAAAACTTCATAAACTGCCTTTCTAAACTTCCTCCAAAATCACCCTGTTTGTCTAATCAGAGCTTCCCATGGCAGCTGATACACACCAGTGATTTCCCAAGCTTTTTATTATATGGACTTGCTTGAGAAAACTGAATGCATTTTGGGTACAGTTAGAAATAGGTGAAAACTTAGAACACCGGTTTTCTTCTCACAAATGTGTGCATACACCTGTTGTTTGGTGATTAGCAAATACTGTTTGAAGCAGTGGCAAAATGTAAAATGTGAGAATCTGGTTGAAATTACTTTCCCTATATAATTTTATTCCTAGTTTCCTAGACAAAAACATGTATATACACATTGGACAGGGAATGGTCAGAAAGCCTAATGCTTTTAAAAGGCTCTGACCAACTGTTCAAGCACTCAGCAATTACAGGGTAAATGTTTCCCTGAAGCATCAGACTTTCTGTGCATGTGAATGAACACAGCACATGAATATGTGCTGAAGAACACCTGGGATTATGCATGTATTGCAACCTAGTCAGAACTACAGCAGCTGTGATGTTAATCCAACTGGGCACGATTAGTGAAATGCCAGATATCTGGAAAAAGGATGAAAAAAATATCAAAGGAACCCAAACAAATTTTCCAGTAAAAATGATTGGTCCTGGAAAAACCTGTACATAACAAGCCCTATTATTTAAATATAAAGTATGCTTTCAGTCAGCTATTCACTGGAGAGGCTAGAAGAATGAAAACACCCGGACATTCTGTCATCACTGGGAAGCATGGAGCAAAAATATCCAATATCACAGACAAAGTGCTGCAACTACTGTCTCACCTGTGCTGGGCAGATGAACTGAATAGACCAGGCAAGATTCACCAGTGTACTCTCAAATTCGAGCATCTAAATCTCCTCCACCCACTTTCTTGCCATCTGTGAATGCCTCTCTAGCCTTTCTGGAACTCCAATAATTGATCCTTGATGGCAATTCCAACGGTGCCACCACAGAAGTCAAGCTCATAAGCTTTGGCCATCTGTTCCCTAAGCTGTCATGGTGCACATGGTGATTTGCTTCATGATTTCATTTGCTACTCAGCTCCGGCAACACAGAACAAAAGCACCTGGACTAGAACATCTGGAGAAACTACCAAAGGTCCAACAGAACATGGTTTCTTAGACTGCCCAACATGTTTCAGTTATTTATCCTCACTGGATTGGAAACACTGAGTCTCACTGCTCTGATGTGTCTTCCAAAGAGGCCTATTTGTTCCTTCACTTTGTTTTGCCATTCTAGGCATAAGACAACAGATAAGCATCAGAAAGTGTTTGGAAACAGCACAGCAGGGTAATTGCTAATTAAATCAGACTTTATTCAGGGTTAGAAATTCTAGATGATCACAGGTATTGTCCTCTTGTGGGTAGGAGAATTACCTACTATGAAAAATAAGGGCAAAACCAAACTACATCCTTTCTAAAAGAAGGGTATGTGCTGCAGTCATAGTACCAGAAAAAGGCAAATCATCTGACACTGATCTCCAGGCTACCAAAGTAAGTTCAAGACAGCTCAAAAGAGCTCTGATGACTTCTCACTGCACTTTTGTCACTTTATGGCCTAGGGAGAAGACACCATGGTCTAGGTTTTTCATGGTTTATTAACATGAATCTCTGAACTCCTGACCTACTGGCCATGCTCCCTGTAACACAGCCGAGGACCATGTTAGCCTTCACTTCTCCCAGGGCACTAGGTTCATATTCAACTTGCTTAAACTACACTCCAGGTCTTGTTCAGCAGAACTTCTACCCTGGCTGATATTCTCAACATGGACCAAAATGTAGCTGCTTCCTGTCATACTGCTAATGCTCCTCCGCTTGTATGACAGAAATACATGTGTGTGCTGGCTCACGTGATGAGATTCAGTCATGTATCTCCTGTGTTCAGGCCATCCCTCAGTTATAAGATGAGAGGTACTTCCACTTTGGTTCTGGAATGAACCAAACACAAATCCACATTCAAACACTTATCCACTGTACTACAAAAATACAAGTTTCTGGTACATGAGAAGAGAAACACACCCTGGAAAAAAAGTTTAGATATAATAAATATAACCCAAGTTTCCTTATTTTGCAGTTTTAGTCTTTCTTTTATGTTCTGTTTTCTCTCCCTTAACATAATATAGTCAATCCAGAATATTGTGAATAATAAAAAAAAGTAAACACTCGTGATATTTTTCTGTAGGTCCCTATTTATTTGTAAGTGCAAATTAATGTTTTTAATTAGTTTAAACACTTCAACTAGGACTGAAAAATAAAGATGAACCTAGACAGAGACGGAATTATTGTAAAAGTGCATAATCAGAATGGGCTTTATGTTCATTGTTTTACAACTTATAAAACCTAAAATCTGCTTAGTAAAATAAATGAAAACAACAGATGACAGGAGGTCAGAAAATGGGTTGGTGAGTTGAATGGAGAGATAAGCAACACTAAAAAGTCAACAAGTGCTTGTGCTGTAGTACAGTATATATTCCTTGTGCTATTTAACCAGTATAATGCAATTCTGATGGGAAGGTGTTAGTTTCCAGCACTGGAAGGGTAGCTTAGATTTGAGTAAGTTCAAGTACTGGCATTTATAAGGAGTCTTTAAATATTTTTGACCAGTGGATCCTTTAAAGCCAACTACAGATAAATGCATGATAATGCAGGACCATTAACTGTGCCAGAAGTGAAACCGCTCATAATAAAGTGCACTATCATAAGTGCGGGCATAAAATCAACATTAATAATAATACTGATAATAACAATCATAAGTCAACTCTTACTGTCAATATATTTACATGAACATCAAGTAAAATGAAAAGTCTGCATACAATGAATCTTTCAGGGAATTTATGACAACTAAGAATTACTGCCATCTTCACCTCTACAGCCATAATGCTCGTCTCTCCTATGCCAAAGGAATAACTCTTCTGGCTTCAACTAGTGAGATAAAACTTTGCTAGAAAAACCTTTTTGAGACAAAAATTCTTTCTAGGGTAAGGTCTTTGCAGAATGTGCTCATTCTTAACTCCTAAAATAAGAATTTTTATAAGTAAATGCAGAATTCACTGAAACAGCTCGAGGTGGACTAAGCCTTTGTATTATTCTATCTGAATTTGTTCCCAAATGCAGTTACACACAGTTTCTAGGTGACTTTCTGCCATATTAGGCAGCTATCCATTAAGATAAACCAGCTCGTTTTGCAAATGTCACTTGAGAATGACAAAATGGTGATGTGATGTCACTACCAGCCTAGGTCAGAGTTAAGTAAATGTCCACATCATACTTCCATTCCCAACAACAACTTAGCTGAAATATCTTTAGCACTGAAATCCCTAATTCACTAATTAACTACACATTTTTAGGAAAAAGTTTGGAAAGTTTGAGGCATAGAGCAGCATTCAAGAACTATTTCAAATTAAAGAACTCTTTTTTGACCAGGCCAAACCTCTTCAGTAATTTGAACCCCAAATAAGAAAAACTTTCCATCTCACCTTCACCACTCCATCTTCATGCATTGTGATACAGTTGTTGGCCTCCTCTGAGAGTTGATATAAAGCCAAAGCTGCAGCTCTCTGAACTGGTGGATTATTTGTCTTCATGTAACGTACTAAAGGACCCACTGCCTTGTGCTCTCCGAAGGCAGCTCGATTGCTGCCCCACATGCAGCAGTTGCAAATGGCCTCTGCTAAGTGACGTTTTAATTCGTTATCATTCTGAAGAAGGTAAAAACATAATACATTAAAGTCAACACACCACAACAAAAAATTCACAGAAAAGCAGAATTGTATTCTCAAACATCTTTAAGGTGCCCCAATTTAACTGATGTACAGTTAAAACTGGAGAGAGTTGTAAGGCATAGAGCTAGGAGAGTCTCTTAATGTTCTTTTTGTAGAAAGTGATGTGTTTTTTTACATTATTTCAAAGGTACTTTTGGACTGAGGGGAAATTAGATAACATTAAAATGTAAAATATAGACCCACCACTGAAATTCTCTGCATGTTGAGATTTGTTGTGTTCTCAACCCTTTGTGCTTTTTTCAGGTGGCAGCTGCACCCCCCAAAAGCAATATTCCACAACAGAAATGATTAAAATGAAGCTCATCTTCAAAAGCGATTTTAGTACCAGACACAGAGTGTTTTCATGTCCAACATACACCTCATAGAGGGAGGATTCTACATCTCTTCCTTGTAGCTGCTGCAAAACCTACTGCTCTTGTCATAACCTTTTCACTGGGCACAATGCAGACTGGTGTAAGAAATTCAGATACTTTGTATAACATATTAAGATGTTACTTACTGTGTTTGTTAGTTTGGATAACAGAGGGACGACTCCATGATCTGTCATAACAGCTAAGTTTTCTTCATCTTTAGCTATATTTGCAATGGCTGCACATACACTAGTTAAAACTTCTTTATTCTTTGATTTTAAAAGACTGACAATCAATTCCAAACCACCAACAAAGGATCGAACCATCTCCCCAGAATCCTAAATGAGAATAAAAATAAGTATTGTTTTTACATATTCAATCCATATTTATATGCAAAACTTTAAAAAAAGAGATTGGCATGACATATTTATTCAAAACTGCAGCTATTGCTGTGTTGCCTTCACCAAGAAATATGGCTAATTTGGAATTCCAAGCTCTTTTGAGTGACATATGAGAGTTAGACTGTTTTACACACCACCATCTAGGCAGAAATTCAATGCCTAAATAAAGGTATCTATAATTTTTTACACCACAAGGTATAGTTGTCACTTCAGAAGGGTACAAATCTCCTTTATTGGTTGTTATCATATTGGCCAGACAGGTCAATAACACATTTAACACAGCAACAAGCTGTGTTTACTCTCAGTAAATGCAGTCCTGTTTACTCTCATAGTGTCTTTTACTTCCTAAGTTAAAGTCTGACAGCTAAGACAAAGGAGTGGTAACATTATTTTCTTTTATTGATGCAAACGAGTATTCAGGAATATTTAAGAGGGGAAGTTACACAAGTCATGACAGCTACTGTGCAAGAACCACAGTGCACCTCAGAGTAGGAAAAATCAATATAAAATATGACTAAAGGACACAAAAATTATACTGGAAAAATGTCTAAGTATGCCCTAAGAAACGATATAGAAAAGAGTGTGTCTTGATCTTGAATACAGTGGTCAGATCTGGTCCATTTTTTCCATCTTGAAAAAGTTATAATAAAATCAGAAAAGGTTTAGAGAGAGACAAGAATAATAATTAGGGTAGGGAACTGCTCTGTAGAAGGAATGACTAACCAACTGGGACACTCAAGGCAATAAAAGAGAAAATGGAGGAGCAGTGTGATACAGGTGTACAGAATCTTAAGTAGAGTGAAAGGGCACACTGGGATCTCTCTTCTTGGAGAAGAACTGGGAGCAACAGCCGAAATTAGCAGGTGGCATGTTCAGAATCAATGTTATCTTTAGACAAAGCACAGTTGGGAAGTTGGAAGTCCTTGGAGCAGGACTGCAGTGGCTCGTAGAAGTCTACATGTTAAACAAATTCTCAGGAAAAAAAAAATCCATTAATTCAGTATGAAAGTATTCCTCTGATTTAGAAATTTCCTGAGCCACAGATTTCGTGAAGGTGGAAGAGCAGTCTGGGAAGAGAACCAAGACTACAAGTTTGCCCTGTTCTGCCTTTCTTTAGGCACCCCTTGCGGGCTAGTATGAGGAACAGAATACTGTGTTAGTGAACCTTTGGTCTGACACATCATTGCCTGTTCTCATGCTCTTGTGTTTATTAGTGAACTCTTATGATCAAAGCACATCTTTACATGTCATATGTAAAACAGAAAACCAGTAGTTTTGGCACTGTGAGACTGAACGAACAGGTATGGGATTCAATTGGTTGCCTTAAGCAAAGAGGAACCTGTAGTATATGATGAAGTGACACGCAGCACACAGTACTTCATGTACCCTTAAAAGCACATAAGGAATAAGTCTAAATTTTGTTTAAGCACAGATTCTTAACTGATTAAGTTACACAGTCACTGACCAATGCTGTACACAAAGATTCATTGCACTCTGTTAAACAGAGATGCTTGAAAAGAAATCTCTCTCTCTCTTCGGTAAGATGTTCCACCATTTAAGATAACATTATTTTAGATCTCTTTTCAGTTTCTGTGTGAACAGAAGCAATGCCATAGTGGGAAAACATCTACTACTTTGAATGATTTTTAACACGTTTACTCAATCTGTGGGTAACACTAAGCAACATATTGCCAGCAACCATCTAGAAGGGGTTCTCAGGATGCCTAGTTATACAGAACCTGAGAGACAACACTGCAAAATGCAGCAGCATTTTCAGAAACTTCACTGTAAACATAATAATTAACAAAGGGTTGGATGGAAATTCTAGTATTGCAACATAACCTAGAAAAATGACCATTTCTACTTGAAAGGGCCCACCAGTTGAGTGGACTTCTATACTAAACATAGATACCTGTGTTTAATCAGAACTTCATTTTACAATCTATAATCTAGCCAAGACATGTCCTATTAGATTTTCAACCTTTCAGATGTGGATCTGGAAAGACGACTGTTTCTCTTAAGGTTCTTTGTCCAATAAATACAGAAACTAGCAAATAACTTAATTCTGGCTAACTTAAGTCTTCTGTTCTCACAGGAATCCTTAAGGAAAGTATATCAACTATTGACTACAAAATAGAGACAGAGTAGGGTCCAACTGTAATGTGTTAGCTTTGCTGAGCAAATCCATCAAATTGCTCAGGAACTTGGTAAATACAGATTTCAGAAGATGCTGCAGCTCATCTTTTTTTTTAGTTCTGGGTCTAAATGTGAAATAGAACTCTTAGCTGTGATGTTTTCTTCTCACAGAAAGCAAAAGCAGTGGGTAGGTATGTTGGGAATGAAATATTTTCTGCCACAGGCAATACAAATCTTGAGACTGGAAGGGAGAGGTTAAAGCCATACAGCGTGAGGGTAAAAACCAGATGCCACAGCATATAGATAAAGGGCAGTATCCAAGAGCAAACTTTATGCTGAAGTCCGTAAAAAAAACCCAGAATGAACAAATAACGGAAGTTGGTATAGAAATTAAAATAGAATCTAAATGCAGAAGAAGGCCAATACAGGTTTGTGGCTCGCAAAAGCAGCTGAGAGAAACAGAGAAGGAAGGGCAATGCTCTGCCACTTCTATTACCCTGTGAGCTGCATGTAAAGGCAGGTGGGCTTAAAGCAGGTTTCCCGTGGATACACTAGCATAAATGTTCCTCCATCATTGCTAGTGTACGCATACCACCATGTAAATGCATCTACAGACAATCACTTGAATAAAAACAGTTTTTTGGTATCAGTTTTCAGGTTTGCCTTGAAATTTTAAAATTTGACCAATGGTGGTAGAGTTACAGAGAAAGTTTTCTACACGCACAAATTTCGTATCTCTATGTATTCAGGCGCTAGGCAGCTACGTGACCAGACACAGGAAAAGGAAAGAAAATGAGGTATTTTATATTTACTTACATTCCTTGAAAGTCACTACAGAAGTGTGCATTACCTTGTGCATAAGTACTGGCTCAACAGATGAGAAAGGCTTCTGTTCAACAGGTAAATGCCCCAATACAGAGTCAAAGATTTGAAAGGGGTGCTGAAGATTATTCTGCTTTTCTGCATGGCTCAGACATCTGTGTATTATTATTCCTGCTTTTGAGAGATGTTCCATGAAGAGATAAGATAGCCTGTATCTCATCTTACTGAACCAGTATGTGCATTTTGTATTTTCCTACCTGTACATATTTTTTCCCAGGTGATTTGTTAAACTTCTCTTCTGACAAGCTTATACTTTCTGCATTTTGTAAAGGAGTACAGTCCAACTGAAGTGATGGAATAATATATAAACAATCCAGTAGTAAGTAAAAGAAAAGAGTTTTAATAATCATCTATGAAACCAGCTAAACACAGGGACAGAACCTTCTACCAGTGATGAAAAGCAGAGGGAAACTGTAGAAACCACATGTCAGGAAAGTTTCCCGAATATGATTGTGAGTGTAGTCTGGTGGTCTGTGCAAGACAAAAGAGAAAAGCTAAATGGCAAGAAATTTTAAGAACAATGAGCTGAAAGAAGAACTGAAATGAGAACTTTAAAGTCCATTATGTTACATACAAGATTTCTTTTTTTCCAAAGAAATTTAAACAACAAATGCAATCCTTTTTTTTTTTATCATTTGGCAAAACCACATACTTTCTTTGTACAGTAAATTTCTACTTTTTTTTTAAACTATGTGTATTTATTATATACAATTGCCATACTTCAAATATATTTAAAGAAGAAATTATACAAAATTGTGCCTATGATTGCTGAGGTCTGGACTTAATTCTTTTGAATCTATGTTCTTTGAGTATATCTGTATTATTGACCAGATAGCTGCTCATAGTGTAAATCTAAAGTAACTTTGTGATTTCAGTTTCCAAGTGCTCTCAGGCATTTTCATCTATACCTTTTTTATTATCATACGAGAAGAAAAATAATATACTACAACAATATACTACCTTGGAAATAATTTTTTACTTTGTGCTTCAAATAGAAATATCTTTAAATAGAAAATCTTTAAATTCTACCTTCTATATTAACTGACAAACAACTTACTTTGTCTGACAACCCAAAGGGGTTATAATGTCCAGCTATCAGTGAGTGTTAAGCTTTCATATTTACCCATAGTACATTTTATCCAGGTGTCCCCTTCCCTTACCTATTGTGACAAAATCTGATTTCTTAGCTGTCCTAACAAGGCTTCTCAGGTAGAATTGGGCAGGAAAAAAAATGGCATGGTAAGAATAAAATCTAAGACACTGTCTTTCTAGAGAAAAATATTGATGAAATCATTGATAATCAATAAAATAGATAATTTTATTGTATACATCCAAGTGCATGTGTTAATGGTAGGCTGAATACATCTGTTTTGACAATAATATTTCCTGAGCTGAACAAAGTAAGTGGCCAAACCCAAAGACGTTCAAAGAAGCAATCATCATCATCATGGCTAGGCTTTGTGAACGAAGATTTGGGAAGGGCTCTACCCACGCTTGCTACAAGTGCGCTGATGGCTGAAAAGGCCAATGCGAGACAGACAAGTCCAGTCGCAAAAGGCACAGCAGAAAGACTCCCCAGCTGATATCGACAAGACGCGATTTTTTATAAAAAACACAATAACGGCAATAAAAACATTTTAAAAAAATTGAAGGGGGGAAAAAGGCTTTACTGTATTAACAGCAAAAATACTGTGAGACAGACCAGCTTTGCACATTTTTTTTTAATTAAGAGCAGAAACTATCATGGTACTCATAGAAAGAGAGAATTGGAAAAATCACTCAATCTTTGCAGTATTTATACAAGGAGAACATTCAGGATTTTTGAGTTTCCTCATCATCACATTATATGGGTTTTTGTGTTTATTTTCATCAAGTAAATAAAGTTCATCAGTCTTGAGACATACAGCTCTTGTAGAAAAACTACTGGATTTTTTTGTAACTTTTTTCCTTTCTTATTTCTTCCAAAGTGAATACTGTTTTCTTTATTCAAAAGATTTACAGCCAAACATTGTATTACAAAAACACATTGTTTTTATCTTTAAAAATACTCCCCTTGAAAGACAAAAGTTTCTCCACTAAAAACAAGTCGTATTTCACTCTTAGAACATCTTAAAAAGCTTATAGTGTCAAAGTTAATTTGTCAAACTGAATTGCTTCTGCCCAAAAAAGTGATGGCATGGCTGTGCAAACAAACTTTAGTTATCAAGAGCCACCTTTAAACTACCTTTTTAATGAAGGAAGCTCTCTATTTCCATTCACTATTGCCAACTGAATAACTTCTCATCTTAATGCATAAACCAATTGAAAATTCAAAATAAAGAAACATGACGAAAGCTTCTATGTTATAGCTGCTCAATGAAAATGGGAAACACAGTTTATATAAGCAACTTTCTATTAATTTTTCTTATTAAATAACTCTACCGTAATATTAATCAGATTACTTTATATTTAAAGGTTAATTTTATTCCTGTTTATTCAGCTACAGAGGCTTCCACTGTAGCAGAACAGATGAAGAAACATCTTGTAAGATCAGACTACTTCATCTCATAATTTTTCTTCTGTGTTGGACACAGATGCAGTGTATTCGAAAAATAAGAATTGACAACAAAAGGAATTTCCTTGTCCTCTTCACCTCACTGAAGCAGCTAAAGCCATAGCAAGAAAGCAGAGTCACTTCAAGATTATTCCAGTACTACTCTATAGGCTGTAAGAGCAGACTTCCTCTCTCCTGGCTCTTTAGGGATTTGATCATAGCACAGTCAAATACTTTGCAAGTGTATTTCTATTGACAGTTTCAACAAACAAAAGTTTGACTTCAGCAAAGCCTTTGATACTGTCTCCCATAACATACTCCTGGAAAAGCTGCAGCCCATGGCTTGGACAGGGGC
>JAWMRA010000005.1:1013851-1040594 GCA_035584735.1 Pseudotriccus pelzelni | reverse complement strand
GGTGAGGCCCTGGCACAGGTTGTCCGGAGAAGCTGTGTCTGCCCCATCCCTGGCAGTGTCCACGGCCAGGTTGGATGGGGCTTGGAGCAACCTGGGATAATGGAAGGTGTCCCTGCCCATGGCAGGGGTGGAATGAGAGGAGCTTTAGGGCTCCCTCCCAACCAAAACCATTTCATGGTTATTATTCCCACCTTCAGAACATGCTCCTGCACCACCTCACTGTGTGGGGCACCAACAGCAACACGTGGCCCAAGATAAAAGCAACTTTAAGGGAAACACTGCGGGAAATGAGACCCCGGGGGACAGAGCCACTCACTCAGGTCATTGTCCATCTTGAAGGCGATGTCCAGCTGCATGATGAAGAGCATGAACTGGAACCAGGGGCTCATCTCCTTGGTGGGCAGCGGGACATGCACAGCAAACACAATGTCATTGGCCTCGATCTGCCGGCTCACCGCCTCGTCAAAGTCCTTCAGCTTCTTGCAGTGGTTGGGTCCCCAGGGCATCAGCCACTTGGTTTTGTGGTGGTTCTTCCTTACATCAATGCACTTCACTGACATGTAAGGAACAGCTGTAGTGGGGCTGGGAGCTGTGAAGGGAAGAGAACCACATTTGTAGCATCTTCGGATATCTTAGACAGTGGTTTCCCCACCAAAATACGCAGCTCCACATTCAACTCTTTGAAGGCAATTTAAAACAAATGCACCCAATGCTGCTCCTTCTCAGCTCCTTGATCTCACAGTCAAGTAATTAAGTTTATTACATCTACAGACACATTACTGACTTTGTAGTGGGATCAGATGAGGATTAGCTGAAGAGCCTGCTGGTTCAGTCCCAGATACCTCATCACCCAAAATCATCCTGAGTTACTGAAAGCTTCTCCTATGCAAACACCCTTCCCATATGTTCATTCAAGCAAGTCCACAGGCAAAACATGTGCCCAGATAAACCTGGATGGATAAACTAATCCTACATAATACAAAGTTGTGAAGTGAAATTTATTAAAACCCCCTCCCTCCCAAAAGTTCAGCACTTTTTAAAATGAAAACCAGGCTTGAAATTCCAAAAATTAGGTGCAAATTTAACCTAGTAAAACATGCTCTAATGCAGGTGATAAGCATTGGAATGTCTCTATACTATGGATTAAAAGAGAAGCAGCACATAGAATAAGGGACATAAGACATATAGAATAAAAGATGCTTGATGTCAAAATCCCCAGAGAAAGGACACCGAGGTACTCAGGTGAAACTGGGGAGAAGGTGTTCAGCCCAGGGGCTCCTGCAGAAGGTGATTTTCATGTTGTCACCATGGTTCTGACAGATGGTCCGGGACTTCCCAAGCAGATCACAGCCCACCAAAAAACTCCAATATTCCAATGAGGGAAACACCCCCAAGCTGAGTGTCGCCCTTCTACCCCCCAGCCATGCACGCGCTGCTACACCCAGATGATTCAGCCCTGGCTCCTGTGTAATTTGGACACAGCAAGATCATCCCAGCAGCTCTGGAGCTGGTTGGGATCCCAGCCAGGAACCCTGTGGAGCACCTTCCCCAAGTGCCACCTCGTCACACGGTGACATCCGCGCTCCTTCCCACGGCAGGGAGGTGACTCAGTGAGGGCTGCAGGAAGTTATTCAAAAGCCTTGTTTATAAACTGCATTTTTTCAGGTTTTTTGACAGCACTGAGTCTGTTCCAGCTGTAAAGTCGCAGTGGTGCCACACAAGGGTGGGCTCAAGGGGATTTGCATTGCTGGGTTAATGGTTGGGCTCAGTGACCTTGGAGTGCTTTTCCAACCTAAAGGATTACATGAATACTTGTGGAATCCAACCTAAATTATCCCATTCATACCTTCTCTCGGTCTCAACCCACAGCGTATACATTGCACTGCTGCATCCCAAGCCCTCGCTGCATCCAGTGGTCCCCCAGGAACCACACAAAGCTCATACCTCAAAACAGCCCCCCCAACCAAGTTACTGAGATGCCAGAAAGAAACAGCAAAATAGAATAAAATAGAATAAAATAGAATAAAATAGAATAAAATAGAATAAAATAGAATAAAATAGAATAAAATAGAGCATTCAACAAACAAACAAAAATCAAGCTGAAGTCCAGGGTAACAGAACGCTGTCGTGATGTGCCCACAGTGCATAAAACACTCCAATAAATGTTGATTCCTTCATCGTGCCTCAATGCAGAACCCAGCACTCACTGCTAAAACTGCAGCTGGAAGGGAATATCAGGAATCTTGTTGTGAAATAAGGCAGACATTCCAGCCAAGCCCTGAGCTTTTCAGCTCTGACAGATTCTGTGTGATTTCAAAGTAGGCATTTCTGAATTAAGAGACATCGTTCCTTCTACAGAGAAGCCGAATGTTTCTTGCTTTGATGCAACTCATTATAGCCATAAATACATGTTTTCATCACTGCCTGATTATGATTTTAAACACTTGGCATGCTCCCTCCAGCCTCCCCTCTGCCAAAGTTACAACTTTGAGGAGCAAGAGACAATTACTATATATATTCCTCATCAGGAACCGTGCATCAAACAAACGTCAGCACTTGGCTTCCATCACTGATATGGCTCCTGTCCCATTAAATTCGAGTGAGTGCTGAACCAAGTGGAAAAAAATGCTTTGTGAAGCTGCAGCCAAGTCAACTAACAGTATTACAAAGTGCTATGCAAAACAAAGCTCGCACCGAGGGATTTGGGCTGCGCCGCGGTGCCAAGGCGGCTGCTCCCAGCCCTGCTGCCTTTCGCTGGGGGAGGCTCCATGTATTGCATGATATATGTTAGCCTGTAAATAATTAAATAGCTCTTGGTGCATAATAGAGTGGAGAAGCCTCAGCCCATGTTCCAGCTGCTCGCTGTGGGAATGCAGGTACCACTTGGAGTAACTGAGGAGCAGGGCTGACATCAGGAAAGTTTGGGAGATGCCAGTCAGGAGCACAGCTCTCCAGGAACCAACCCTTCAAGCCAGGGCTGGGGCTGCCAGGGAGCCCCCAGGAAAGAATCCTGGCTCCAGAGGGAAGGGACCCCTCATGACAAGGGATCCAATACTGAAAGCTGTAGGCAGGAGGCTGCTGGAGCTGCCAGAGGTTTGGAATGGTTTGGGTTGGCAGGGATCTTAAATCCCATCTTGTTCCACCCCCTGTCATGGGCAGGGAAACCTTCCACTATCCCAGGTTGCTCCAAGCCCTGTGCAACCTGGCCTTGGACACTTCCAGGGATGGAGCAGCCACAGCTTGTCTGGGCAACCTGTGCCAGGGCCTCACCACCCTCACAGGGAGGAATTTCTTCCATATATCTGACGTAAATTTCTCCTCTTTCACTTTGAGCCCATTACTCCTTGCCCTATCAGTATAGTTCCTAATAAAGAGCTCCTTTCCAGCTTCCCACTCCAGCATGGATGGTATAAACACATTTGCCTTGAAGGTATGAGGCAACAAGCATGTACTGCTGGGAAATGGGGCAGCTCTCTGCATCTCCTGCAGCAAAACATGTGGAGTTGCTCTGCTCACTAGAGAAGCCCCAGGATATCCCAAATTCCAGGGGCACTGCTGATTGTGCTTCTCCCTGTGATGGTTTTAGTCAGGGAATACCTGGAGAGCCAGACACCTTCAGCAGTGTGGCCACCACTGCCCAGGGAGGGCTTTGATGGACTGTCAGAGCCACTTGAGCCATGTCTCACAGACTAAAGCAACTCCTGCACAGAACTTCATATTTTCCATTCACCCAGGAGGTCAGAGCAGGGCACTCAGGGCCTGATCCCACCAGGTCACCAGAAAACAAGACCCAAGGGTCTTAACTCAGGAGCAAAAAAAAAAAACAAACACTGTTTCTCTAGTTTTAGACTTAAATCTTTAGAGAAAAAAAATCACTGTAAGTGAGCTCAATTTTTCAGCCTTTTTGTTTTAGAGTATTACATACCCCTACAATTGGGTAAGAGCCACCATCACTCAGGATTTTAATTTGAATAATTAAGTAGATCCCCAAAAAGCTCCTGTGATGAGGCCTCAAATAATTCCTTCCGCCTGCACACAAGGTACACGCAAATATCCCCCCCTCTCCAGCCCTCACCTCGGTGATCCACATTTTGCACCTTCTCATCCCGAGCACCTCCAGCACTTCCATTAACCACCGACCCTTGCTCCCGCCCCATAAACAAGCCCTTTGGAAACTCTCAATTGCATTGTGTCCACATTGATTAAAGCCTGAATCCCCCTGACCTCGGGGGGATTTAACTTCTCCCGGCCCCGGGAGCATTCTGCTTTTCTACTCAATTACCCCCTTCCGCGCCAGCCAGCACTTCCCAGCGAGCACACACAAAGGGCTTCTGCTTCATTACCCTAACGACTGCAGGGTAGGAATAAACAAGCTAATTTATCATGGGCAGACCCGGCTTTGCCGACTGAAACAACCACAATCTGAATAGCGTCACATATACCCTTATTTTATATATATATGTGTATATATATATTCACTGCAACATGAAATGTTTCTCTTTCATCTCCCTCTTTCCTAACCTCAGTGCCACCCATCTAATATATTTGAGTGGCACACAGACTTTTAATCGCTATTTTTTATTACTAGTTACTGTTTCACAAAGCCTTTTTCTGCAGCAGCTTTTATATGCAGAACTACTGTATATTTAAATAATTCATCTTTAAAAAAAAAAAAAACACAAAAAAACCCCACTTCCTACTAGAGGCCCACTCCCCTTGGGAATGTTATTTCTTTGTCACCATTTAGCTTCAAGTTTTATCCAGACCAAAATCCTTTCATAGCCCCAGGGCACCAATTCCATCCTTATTTACAGTGAGAGTTCCCAGACATCCTATTGCAGCTGAACACCCTCATTGCTGTTGTCTCCAACAGATTTTCGAACAGCACAGGTTTCTCTGTCCTGGCCATAAAAACGAACCTGTCCAAACCATCGAAGCAGAGTTCGGGAGATTCCCAACTCAACTCCGTTGGAACAGAACAGAAACACTGTGGATGCCCACGACTGCAAGGCCAGGGTCCAAGGCCAGGTTGGATGGGGCTTAGAGCAACCTGGTGGAAGGTGTTCCTGCCCATGGCAGGGCGTGGAATGAGGTGGGATTTAAGGTCCCTTCCAACCCAAACCATCCTGGAATTCTGTGACTCCATAACCACACAACCACATATTCCTGTGTGCACAGTCATGGTCAGAGGGGTGGCTGGTTCTGTTTTTCCTCAAGGACAATGCTTCTCCAAAGCTACTTTTTCAGCTTTGAGCTGTGCTATCAGAAAAACTCCTTCAGAGCAGCCCAAACTGGAGATTTTCCCCAAAAATCAGTTCCCAATGAGCCACAGGAACAGCCACGCCAAGAGCCTTTAGAGCAGAGGGGCCCCAGCACCCTGTGAAGCTGCAGCCACCCAACAGCAGCCAAAGGGCGCCAGGGGAATAGCCCTGATCCGGGAGACAAGGGATTATTCCTTCAGCCCCAGGCAAGTCTCAAAGCAAAAAATCCCAGGAGGCACAACTACATTTGCTGGGAGAACTGACTGAATGATCTCCATAATTCACATACATATCAAACAGCAGCAACTAATGCAAATGAGGTGAGCACTCGTGGAGTTCCCTACATGCAGAAATATATATTCAAAAATATTTTATTTAAAAGAGGAAGAAAAAAAGGGAGGTAGAACTCTTTTACTAATTGCCACAGACAGTCTGATCTTCTTCCAAATTGTCCTGTGTCAGTTTTCCACTGGGATAAAATACACTTCCTGCAACGCCCAGCGAAGGTATGAAATCCCTGCAAACAGAGGTCTAGGAGAGCAGGAAGAGCTGTTGTTATCCAGCAGATTTTCTCCTGAGCCTGAAACTCCCCAAGTTTACAGATAAGACATGTTGGAAACAGCCAATACTCAGATATGTAAAGAATTCCATCTCCATGTGAATAGGCAGGCCCAGGTCCTAGCCCTTCCCCAGGGACACCTTGTGTCCTTCAAAGGCTTTCCCAGGCTATCAGAGAGTTATAACCCGACTTCAAAGGCCATAAATGTTATTTACTAAGGAAAAGACTTCCTGTTTAATGGCTTTCCCTTGCAAAGGGCAGAGAGGCAGCAGGGTAAGTGCTCAGGTCATGTTTAAGTCCCATATCAACACAACACAGAGGAGCAGCAGGAGGAGCGTCCTTGTCACCTGAGCTACAAGGCACAGAGTTCCCTAATGCATCTCTCCCAAGCTGACTTAGTTTAGAAGTGATGCAGCTGTGAGAAGAGATTAAAAAAAACCAGCATCTCAGAGGATTCCCAGCTCCTCAGGCCCCTGGCACTACTGTTTCTGCCTGGGAACTCTCCATTTCTACCGCTTCTGCCCATTCAGCTACAGTTACAGCTCTTAAAAAGAAGAATTGAGCAGACCTAAACTAAATAGACACGACCTTTCGTGTCTGCTTTTTTCCTCGGCTCCCAATGCTTCTGCCAAGGCTGCAGCACTGCAGGAATGTGTCTATACAGAGGATCTATTGGCATTCATGACCACGGAGCAGCACCAACCATCTCCTGGAGGGGCCCGGGATGAAAGGAAGTCAGGCACACAAAAATGCTCTTTGTCCCTGCCTGCAGACACTCTTTCCTTGCAGGCTGCACCACATACCTTGGAAATCAGAGCACCTCCCCTGTCAAAAGATCAGTTCAGCCCTAAGAAGGTAATGAAATCCCAGGAAAGAAAATTAAATCCTGGAAACTCGGCGCTCAGGAGCCAAATCAGACATTTAGATAATGAGCTGGGATTGTGGAGAGCTGCTCAGCCATGGCCACACATGACTCATTATCTCTCCAGGCGAGACACACAAGGAAGTTTAAGCTGCTCCAGTCACAACAATTGTGTTTTTCAAGCCTAAGCCAAGGGAAAGGAGCGGTGAACCTGCACCTCTTTAAATGCATCCCCCTCAGCCCAGAGGACTCATGTGCTACATAAATACCTCCACTTTTCCAATCAGTTAAATTTCTAAAGTGTACAGTTGGGCATCAGACTTTCAGCTCTTTTAATCACAGAAAGTTCTCCACTCCCTGGGCTTGTCTGAACCAAAATCAAGATAATCTCTGACTTGGGATGAGGCCTTTTTGGAGTCATAGAACAGTTTGGGTTGGAAAGCACCTTGAAAGTAACTCACGTACAACAAGTTACTGAAAATTGCCTTTTCAATAAAAAAAAAAAAAAACAACAGATTTTTGAAGCAGGGATGTTGCTGCACAGAACTGTGGGCTTTTTTCCTCTTTAAAATACTTTATATATAAAAGAATTCCAGGATGCAAAGGGATTAGAAAGAGGGACACCAAGAGCTTCCACAAGATACACAGAGGAAGATAATTTGTAATCAAAAGCTTTGCTTTCAAAACAACCAGGAGGCATTAAAGCCACACTCAATCAAGTCAGATTTCATACACACAACTTCCACCATCTCCTCAGCTGCCAGGAGAGCACACAGGTGTCCCAGCTCAGCTTTGGCCTGGAACAGTTGTGGTGTGACCTCCATGGGAACATACTGGTCAAAATCCCCTGTAACAAGCACAGCCAGACAGATGCTGCAGCTGGTCCAGCTGTGGGAATCATGGAATTGTTTAGGCTGGAAAAGTCCTCTGAGACCATCGAGTCCAACCAGTCCCCAGCACTGCCAAGGCCACCACTGCTCCATGTCCCCCACATCCACATGGCTTTTAAATCCCTCCAAGGATGGGGACTCCAACGCTACCCTGGGTAGCTGTGCCAGGATTGGACAACCTTTCCATGAAAAAGTGTTCCAAATATCCAATCTAAGCCTGCCCTGGCACAACTTGAGGCTGTTTCCTCTTGTCTTGTCCCTTGTTCCCTGGAAGCAGAGCTCGACCCCCACCTGACTGCACCTTCCTGTCAGGGAGTTGCAGAGAGCCAGAAGGTCCCTCCCTGAGCCTCCTTTTCTCCTGCCTGAGCCCCCCAAGCTCCCTCTCAGCAGCTCCTGGTGCTCCAGACCCTTGCTCAGCTACATTCCCTTCTCTGGACTCAGTCCAGCCCCTCAATGTCTTTCTTGCTCTGAGGAGCCCAGAACTGACCCCAGAATTTGAGTTCAAGGTTTGTCCTCATGCTGAGTCGAAGGCCTGGTGGTACCCAGGAACAGCCACACCATAGCCAGAGAAGGCAGAGCACGTGAGGGCTCCTGGGAACGCTGTGACTGTAAATCAGCATCAGCCTCATTTCTCCCAAACGATAACAGGAAACATTCCTGTTGATCCCAGTCTCCTGTAATTTATGCATGCCATCATTCATAGCAGGATAGTGAAGACAAGGCTGCATTATGATAATTTTATGGATCATGTTCTATCTCCTACTGATGCATCTCAACTGAACACATCACACACAGCTCAGAAGCGTGACCTTCAAACAAGATGTTTTCCACGAATGGAGCAGACACGAGGAATTCTGTGGGGTTTGAAGCAGTGACAGCCCCACTTGTCTGGAGCCAACAGTTCATTATCGTAGCACAACAACACAGAAACAATCAATAAAATGATCTTTCGAAATCTTTTCTTCCTCTCTGGCTTTGCAAAGCTCCCTTAGAAGGCCAGAGGAGCTTGACCCCACCAGGGGAATGACTCTTTTACATGTCCATCTCATGCTTTGCCAACAGACAGCTCTAACCAAAACCCACACGAGAGCTGATAAGACTCCTGCTGCTAAATAAAAGAGCTGTGAGAAACGTGGAAGTCGTATTAGAACTCTGGCATTTTGCAGGTGACTGTTCAAAAACAAGCTGGGGAACCACCAGCAGCAGAACCCCCCGATTTCAGGCAAACAAAGCTTTGTCATGGTTGTTGTATCAGGTACCAACGTGCTGCATTTGGGTATTTTGGACTTGCACGAGTAACCTGTTAAAATAGAGCACTTAGTCATTGTTTTGAAACATGACCTAAGTGCCTGTGAAGGGAAAGGCTGGGTTGGCTTTGCAGCCCTGTCCCACTCGTGTACGTATTTTGGTTTGTCTAGACCTGGACAAACTAAAATAAGTTGATTTTGGTGTCTGTTCGGTGGATCAAACCAGACCAGGACATTATTTCAGCGACACCTCCGCTCCCATCCCACCCTGTGTCACCTCTGGAGCGGCCGTGCCATGTCCCTGCTGCTGGAGCTGGTGGCACTTGGGGCTCTCCCAACTCGACTTCACTCCCCTCAAGAACATCGGCCACTGGCCCCTCCTCACCAGGTGCCTCTTAGGAAACACCATGTGCTCAGGACTAACTAAAGGGGCAGGACCCCACTGCTGCAAGCCCAGAGCCAGTCACTGGATCAATTTCCAGGCGTACAGGGAGCCCAACAACGTGTGATCCAAGGTGGTTTCGTGGGAAGAGCTGCACACAGACCCCTAGGCTTCGATGCCCTGCTGTGTCTCATCCTGGCAGATGTTGGGAACCACACCTAGTTTACGCACAGAACTCAGTATTGCACAAGCACAAAGTATCCTTGGGCTTCCAGCTCCTAGGAGGGCTGCCTGGAGCCTGAAGAGAAGGAGGAGGCTCTAAACTCCCTGAATGCATCAGAAGTGGTAAATACTGGGGAGGAAAAACCAGTTGGTGTGATTGATTAGAGCAGTTTGATCTGATAGAAGATCAGAAGTGGGGATTTCCAGTAATTAAAGCACTTTTTCTTGCAGTAACCCCTTAGGACATGGCAACAGATAGAAGATGCACTTACTCCAACAGGATGGGATGTCTGAGTTTGTACAGGACATTCCAGCAGGATGGGGTGCCTGAGCTTGTACAGGACATTCCAGCAGGATGGGGTGCCTGAGCTTGTGCAAGATACTGACCTCAGCCCAAATCGGTCTCTGATGGCAGAAGACCTCCTCAGCCCCAGCCCAGCCAACCTATCCATGCAGTTTTCCAGCCCCAGCATGAGGTAGGATCCCCATTCATGACAGGGGGGCCCAAGGTGGATGCCCAGCAGCATCAGCCAGTAAGGCAGGGGATAAACCAGATGGAAAACTGAACTAACAGCATCTAAATTCTTCAGTTTTTGAATCTCTACACACCTGAACAGAAACATTTGTCTTTTCCATTACAAAGGCAACTATAAACATCTGTTTATCACATCTGTCCCCAGATGCCAGCACAAACAGGTCTTTCTGATCCACACTTGCCTTTGGAACAAGCAGCTTTTTTAAACTTAGCATTGAGAAACTATTAGAAAAACCCCTTTAAGATGAAGTCTGGCTTCTCTGCACAGCACAGGCCAAAACATTTTATCTCATGAATCAGTGGTGGGTTCAGTAACCTGCTATTGAACCAGCTCTTAAAGAGAAAAAAGAAAAGAAAAAAGCCAATCCTGATAAACTTCATGTGGGTTCAGGCCTGCAAAACCAGAAAAACTAGGTTTTATTTAGTTTGTGCCAGCAATTCCTTTGTGATAAAGATAAGGAAGAAAGAGAATGAGGAAAACTGATGTTTTCCAAAATAATGTTGAGTGGAATTTCTGTGGTTATTAGAAGCTGATCATAAAAGAGGACACGAAGGCAAAGCACTGACAGGCACCAGGAAAACGGAGTCTGCTTCCTGAGAAATGGCTGAAGGAATTCCTTCAATCCTTCTCAAATAGCCCAACTTTATTCTCCCAAAGAAGCACAACAAATTTGCAGAGTGATGTGGCTCTGGTAATCCACGGTCCTTCCCCAAGACCCCAACAAATGCGGGGGAAGGGGATGGATCCCAGGGAACCAGCCCTGCTCCGGGAAGTGGGGATTTGTGTGGGGGATCCCCCGCGGGGCTGGACAGTCCTTCCCGGCCAGAGCAGGGCAATATTCCCACCCTGGAAATGGCCAAAGCAGGCAGATCCATGCGACCATCATTACAAGGAGCCGGCGCACAACTCAGCTGCTTTCTAGTAAAAAAAAAAAAAAAAAAAAAAAAGCAAAAAACACCAAACCCCAGGACTGCCCCAAACCTGCTCTCCTCCATCTTCCTCCTTCCATCCCTCAGGGAAAGCTCCCGCCCAGAGGCAGCCCCCCCACCGCAGGGCTGTGTCCCAATTCACATCCCTGCCTCCGGGAATGCTCAGGGATAAACACAATCTGGGCTTTAAAGTTCCCGGCGCGGCGGTTCGCGTGCGGAGCCGTGGGGGGGGCCGGGGAGCGAAGCCCAGGGGGGTCGGAGCTCGGGGGTGTCGCGGGTGGAAGAGAGGGATAAACCCCCTCCCCCAGCAGCCACGCGGGTTTTCCGTGAGCAGGAACAAACCAAGGCCGAGCTCACGCGGATTTGAGCTCCTCCGGGAAGGGTATCGAAGGGGGGATCCCCCTGGAAGAGGACCGGTGGGCGGCCGGGCGGTCCCTCTTGGAAAAGGATCGGGGAGTGAGGGGATTGTCCCTCCTAGACGAGGATCGTGGGGCAAAGAGAGGAAAAAAGCCCGGACAAAGCGCGAGTGGAGTGGCGGCGCGGGGGGGACCCAGAGCCGGGAAAACCCCCACAATCATTCCTCTTTTTCTTTTATTTCCCCCCCCCTTTTTCTCACCCTAATTTTTTATTGTTATTTTTTGTTCTCCTCCTGGCAAGGGGAAGGTTTCCTCCCGCGGCCGGTTCGGAGGCCGAGGCACGGGGAGGGGCAGCGCCAAGAACGGCGGAAAAACCCTTCAAAAAATAAATTATTATTATTATTATTTTTGAAGCCAACTTTGAAACGCGAGGCTCCCTGCGCGATCCGTCGCCATACTGAAGCTTTCCCCCTTCCCTCTTTCTTTAAGTGCGGGCTGAAACCAAGCCAAAAAAAAAAAAAAAAAAAAAAAAAAGGAAAAAAAAAAAAAAATTTCCCTGCCCGTCTCCCCCCGCAGCACCCGCGGGACGGGCACAAAGGGCCCGGAGCCGGGATCGCTAGACTACAAAAGAGGGTAATGAGATCATGGGAGCGAGTCAGCGATACTGTAACAAGCACTAAACAAGAGCGGAGAGAGGAGGAGGAGGAGGAGGAAGGAAAGTGGCCCCCGGCACTCACCGATGAGCCCTCCCACCAGGAAGGCGATGACCTGGAACACGAGCAGGATGCCCCCGACGATGCAGAGCTTGCGGGTGCTCATGTTCTCGATGATGGCCCCGGCCATGCTGGCGGGGCGTGGGGCCCGGGGCGGGCTGTGCTGCGCTGTGCCCGGGCCGCGGGCAGCGGCAGCGGCCCCGCTCCGCCGCCCCAGCCGTGATTGTGCCGCCGCCCGCCGCCCGTGGCCCTTTAAAGGGGCTGCGGCGTCACGTGGCACCGCCGCCCCTCCCCGCGGCCTCGGCCCGCCCGGCACCGGCGGCGGGAGAGGGACCGGCACCGGCAGAGACCGGGAACGGGACCGCGGGGACCGCCGCTCTCAGAGCCGCGAACGGCCCCGCCGGGGGAGCTCAGAGATCTGACAGTGCCACCCCTGCCGTGGGCACCTTCCACTATCCCCGTCCAACCCGGCCTTGGACACTTCCAAGGATGGGGCAGCCACAACTTCTCTGGAAATTCCGTCCCAGCCCCTCTCCACCCTCTCAGGGAAGAATTCCTCCCCAGTATCCCATCTAACCCTGTGTCTCTGGCAGTGGGAAGCCATTCCACCTTGTTCTGTCCCTCCAGGCCCTTGTCCCAAGTCCCTCTCCAGCTCTCTTGGAGCCCCTTAGGCACTGGAAGGGACTCTGGAGTCTCCCCAAAACCTTCTGTTATCCAGGCTGAACAACCTGGAAACACTATCACATTTTCTCCAGTTCTCTTCCACCCCTGTAGCTCTGAGCAATGCTTCATCAGTCCTTCAGCATTACTGGGATTCGTCCCAGTTGCTCACACTGAACAGTTTTCTCAGTTTTGCTCCCCTCCATTCATCCCCATCTCCCAGACAAGGATGCTGTGTATCCATCCCACCCACTGGTCTCCTGCACTGAGCTCCGTTTATTCACATGTTCCTCTACGTGACCCAGAACAAACTCACCACCCTCTGCTATCACCTGCTATCAACAGGACAAGGGAAAATGGTTTTAAACTGAAGAAAGCTCCATCTAGATTAGATATAAGGGAGTTTTTTACAATGAGGGTGGTGAGGCCCTGGCACAGGTTGCCCAGAGAAGCTGTGGCTGCCCCATCTCTGGAAGTGTCCAAGGCCAGGTTGCATGGGGCTTGGAGGAACCTGGGATAGTGGAAGGTGTCCCTGCCCATTGCAGGGCGCGGAACAGGATGAGCTTTGAAGTTCCTTTCAACCCAAACCATTCAGTGATTCTATCTCTGGGTTTTAGCATTAATGCCTTCCAGCTATTTACTGGATGCCGCAAAGACCTATGTTACACTTCACACTTACACATGGAATGATGGATGCAGAATATCATCCTGCATGACTGAAACTAGACAGGGAGTTGACAAAAACACTCCTTGAGGACAAAAAAGCCATGAAAGGAAACAACTGGTGATAAAAATATGGACAGGAACTATCAAAACAAAAGAGGAGTCAAATATTAAGAATCACAGACCATTAATACACTGAAGCAAATAAAAAAAAAAAAAGTTTAGAAGAAACAAATGCAAAACCTGAACAGATATCACAGTGAGATTGCAGGATTGTTGGCAACCCTGTTGGGCAACTCCGTAGATGAAACTTCCAGGCTTCATGCTCAGTTCTTCCAGGACACAGGGAACCCCTGTGTGGTGACCTGCCTTTCCCAGCCTCATGGGAGCCTTGCGCTCACTCTGACAAAGGTCAACAGCACCAAAAATGAACCAAGGAATTCAGGGAAGAGCCAGGAAACAGAGGGCAGAGGGCTTGGCTTTTCGGGAAAGATCCCACCTGACCTTGACCAGTCAATGTAGGAGCACAAGAACTGTCCATATGTGGTGTTTTGTTGATAGAAGTTTGGGAATGAGTTGGGATAAAGGCATCAGGGATAACTAAAGGGACAGTTTAATCTTTTAGAGTATTGCAAGTTTAATTTTTTTTTTAGTTTAGTTTTAGCTTTACTTTCACATTACAGTTCTGACTTCATTGTTAAAAATAGCTTTTAATGGACGAGTCCTTGCAGCTATTATGAACCCGCTCGGATCAGTCACACGGACGTGCTTCCAAAAATCAAAGCCTCTCAGTGGCTTTTTGCCAACACAATTAAAGACTTAAAATACCAAATACTTTATCCTGAAATAAAATAAAAAATCACACATGGAACAATTGCTATTAAAAAGGCTTCTTTTGAAATATCTAATAATAATTTTTTGGATGCCTAACACAGTGTTGACTCTGAGTGATGATTTTTGCTATTTTCTCTGTTGGGAATGGGACAAGCTTTTGAATTATGTTTGCTCCCTCATAGTCTGTAACCACTGCTGACAAGGAGAGAGTCATACAAGTCCAGGGCACTCTTTGAGGTCCCAGTTATCCAAATGCAGGGAGCTGTGTGACCAAACATAGAATCATGGAATGGTTCGGGTTGGAAGAGACCTTAAAACCCATCTCATTCCATGAGCAGGGATACCTTCCATTAGACCAGGTTGCTCCAAGCCCCATCCAGTCTGGCTTTGAACACTTCCAGGGATGGGGCAGCCACAGCTTCTCTGGGCAACATCTTTGGAGCCACAAGTGCCACTAAATCCAATCTGCCTTAATGACTCTACAAAAGTTACACGGGGCAATATTCCCTTAAATGTCCTGTTTGTTCTAAGCAATTTATTTCTGGGACAAAAATGTAAGAGGTAGAGCTCAAATCCTGCTATGAGAAAAAAAAATCTGAAATGAAAAAAGCAAAAAAAGTAAACAACAGGAAACAGTTCTTCACATTTATAAGGCACTTTCCATTTCTACTCCCTTCCTACATCTTTAATACTACAAAGTTTGGAGACATTAATCACATGTGACTTTTGACACGTGTTCAAAGGGCATAGAGAGCACATTCCAAAGTGACCACACACAGAATGGCACCAGAGAGGAACCAGCCATGCTTTCCAGCTGTTCACAAATCAGAATTCCTGTCTCGGAAAGATCTCCAGAATCAACTGTCTGAGAACTCATCCACTTGCTGCTTCTGACATTATTTTTCCTGCCTGCTTCAGGCTGTTTGGAGAGCTCAGCTTTTAAAATCGCTGTGCCAGGGTCGCCCCAGGCAGGAGGAGGAGCTTTCTACAGAGACCTCTTGGCCGGGCTGGGCCTAGAGCCCAGATTTTCAAAGGGCTTTTGATGCCTAAAGCTGTAGGTAAGGGCTCAGTGGGATTTCCACATGCTCCTAAGGTTTGGTGCTGCATGTCTGTACTACAAGTTACTGGAAAACTTCTGAGAAAACTTTCCTTGGATGCTCAGTTTGCACACAGAACAACCTCTCTCAAAGTTTTGCTATTTCTTCTCCTCTTGCCCATGTCAATTGGATGGTTAATAGGAAAAATCTGGAAATAGAGTGCAAGAAATTAAAAGTCTTTTCCAAACACAACTGTAAAAGGATATATGGACTCTGTTTTTCAGGGTGTTGCTTGATGCTACAACTGCAGGTTCTTGTTTGGTTTGGGATACACTACAAAATTCCTCCTAATAGCAAATAATGTACAGTTTAAAGATGATTGAAAGTGTTCAAAAAGCCTGCTTATTTCTCAGTATTAACTGCTTTTAAAGGTAAATTCCTAGTTCTGTTCTTCTGCAAATACTGATAACATGGAAAATGTTCTCATCAAGCAGGAAAAGGGCGTTTTTTGTTATTTCCAGCACACAGATGGTGAAGAACATTTTCTCTTTGTAAGAAAAGCCTTTTCCATGGTTTATAAAGATACCTAAATGTAAAACTTAGTGCACAACAGATCAAAATCAGTCTGTGGGGGTTGAGATTGGTGAGAAGGCAGAGATCTACAACTTGTAAGTGCCCACTGCGGTTGGGATTAGGAAGAAAATCGACAGGAATGCAGTGTTCCATCTCAAGCAGCCCCACTCTAGAGTGAAAATATTGTGAGTGATTTCCAAGCCCCATTGTAGTTCAAGGCAAACATTAATTCACTGATTAGGAACCAGGGAAGCTGAACTTTGCCACTGTTCCTACATCTGGGAACTCAGAGGACTTAATATTTCATAGAATCCCAGAATCACTGAGGTTGGAAAAGCCCTCCCAGCCCATCGAGTCCAGCCTGTGCCCGATCCCCACCTTGTCCCCCAGCCCAGAGCACTGAGTGCCATGTCCAGTTGTTTCTTGGACACCTCCAGGGATGAGCACTCCACCACCTCACTGGGCAGCACCTTCCAATGCCTGAACACCCTTTCCAGGAAGAAATTCTTCCTGATGTCCAATCTGAACCTCTCCAGGTGCAGCTTGAGGCCATTTCCTCTTGTACTGTCACTTGTTACACAACATGAGACCTTTTATTAAATTGCCACACATCCTGCAAGGTCTGAGATTTCATGCTGCTCTTCAGGCATTAAATATGCAGCCCAAAGCTCCATCTCTGCCAGGAGTCACAGACTCCTCACATAATTTCTTTGATAACAATATGGCAAGAAAGAAACGAACACAAACTTTGTAAGGGAACTACCCAGCCACCCTGATTTTAATCATAGAATCACAGACTGCTTTGGGTTAGAAGTGACCTTAAAGATCATTTCATTCCAACCACCTGCCATGGGAGGGAACCTTCCACTAGAATCGGAATCTTAATCTTAAAGCACACAATGACCACAAACAGCTGAGAACAGAAGACCTACACAGAACTCCTCAAATGCCCGCTCCCAGTCACTCTGCACTTACTGGACTTCTCAGCAGAACTGGGTGGGTGACACTGTCCAGCCTGAAGTCCTTCACAGTCACTGTCTCCACTCAGCAGTCCCTGTCCTGGACTTCCTCAGTGAGGAACTGGGCAAGCAAAGCTACAGCTCATCTGGTGTGAACCAGCATCTTAAAAACATAGACAGAACAGTCCCAGACAACTCTCCTGGTGGCTCTTCTCTGATACGCTCTCCATCAGGTGACAAAGCTTTTCTCACATAAGGATGAAGCTTCAGTAGAATCACAGAATGGTTTAGGTTGGAAAGGGCCTGTGAGACCACCAAATCCAACCATTCCCCCAGCACTGCCAAGGCCACCACTAACCCACGTCCCCAAGTGCCACATCTACAAATAGAGGCATCAAGGCTTCCACTCAGTATGTCAGACAAAAGTAAACTGATGATTTGACAGAGCACATTTCACCCTGACAATCTGAAAGTGCAGACTTGTGATATCCTGAAGGAGAGCCCAGTAACAGCACATTAAAATAATTTATTAAAGACTGTTCAAACTAGATTTTTAAGTTTTATTTATAGTCTTTACAATTACCATGTGGTTAAATAACTCAAGCCCTCCAAATCTGTGGAAGTCTTTTATTCAAGTCTGCCAAGATGTCTTTTTCAACCATTACTGCAATCATCAACAGGCAGAGTTCCTACAATGGGATATGTGACAAGTCTAGGGAAGATTCATCATTAATCAATCACTAAACTTCCAAGTTCTTCCATCCAAACCTCTTCCGTAACATCCTGATCATCTGGCAGTAAGAACAGCTCTACTTGAATCCTTCTATTTGATTGAGTAATCATCTGGAGGCCCGAAAGACTTCTCTCACCAAAACCACTCCTAACACCCCCCACCCTCACATAGTTCCCTCCCACCTCTACAAAATCAATTTATAAAAAGCCACAGCTCCAAAGCCACAGAACTCAGGTGACTCAGAAGGTTTTGCTAAACCACAGTCAGGGGCTGACTATGCTCCATGTTGGCCTGGGCTAAACTTGTGCTAGATCAAAGGTTTAGGTTTGGGTGATCAGTGTACAACCAGACAAAGATGTGCTCAGTCTCTCACAACCTTTTTTGTGGACCATTTTTCCAGTTGTTCTTGCCTCTCCTCAGTTCTCCTGGGAATGCAAGCTTGAAGCTCTACTCTTTTATTTTCCCTCAGGACTGTCGCTGTAGCTGGGCCTCTCCTCAGACTGAGTCTCCTACCTTGCACCAATATTCTGTGATGACTTTTACCACAGTCACGCCACCTCTCACAGGGCTTCTTGCCTTGTGTTGAACCTCCACATCAAACCCGACCCAAACCTTGTCTGGCATCTGCATCCCTCATGGCTTTCCTTTCCAAAAACCATTCCTGTCTGGCACTTCTCTACCTACCTGTTTGTGTTTCCATCCCCTCCAGCGATGGACATCACCAATGCCAGCTCAGACACAGCACAGTTGGATTAAGAGGCTCCGAGGCATTGAATATCCCAGTAGGCACCACACATGGGAGAATGGAATATTGGGGTGGCTTCAAACGTCCACCCAGGCTGAAAACTGCTTTTCCTGATGTGTGACCTCTTCAAAAGAAGGCAGAGAAGGCTGTATTACTAACAGATATGGAGACTTTATTATTAAAAATGATGCCCAGCATCCTATCTTGGCATAATAGGATTAGCAAAAGTAAATTCCTTTTAAAGCCTGAATTGTACAATTGTTTGTAGCAAAATCTTCATGGTTCAATTGCTCCTATCAGTGTTCAGAATACAACAAATTCCAGAGTTTTGACAGCTTCTTATAATTTCTCTGTTAAGCTTTTATATTCCCATTAATTCAATCCATCCCAAATTTAGCACTGGAAATCAAATTAGCAGATATTAAATGAAAAAAAAAAATTTTAAAAAACCCCAAACAAACATTTTTTCATATTTCCATAAGAAGTGAACAAATGCACATGGGTTGATTGGTGGTACTGGTGGTACCTGCTTTGGAGTTCTAACACCAAGCAACATGCTCTAATTCAATGTTAGTGAAAGCTGGTATCAGTTAATTAAGATGGCAAAGGCACGAGAGATTTAATCAAGTTCCAGTAGTAACAGTCTCATCTGCGTTTAGATGAAAAAGTTGACCAGTATGAACCAGCTTTATAATTTTATTCCTCTGTTGTGTTAAATAACATGCATTTTGTAGGTGGCTGTTTTGGATTTGGTAAGAAATTATTTGAAAGACTCAACATTTGCACTGTATGTACACACAAAATTATCAGTTCATGCAATGTGAAGCCTCATAATTATTGAGAAATTAGAAATTTAAAGTTAAATCAAAACAATATATGCTGTCCTTGGGAGACACGCCCAAAGTGCCACCTAAACCCAATCATAAAGCAGGGATTAGGTTTAAGGGTCTCCTAGAAAGAGAAATCTGTTTTGGAACAGTCATAAAGGGCTATCGCCAAAACTATCCCGTAATAGTTACGAGCTGTGATTTGACATTTTAGATACACATTCCTCTTGCCAAGTAATATCACATTTTGGCTCTTGCCAGAGAAAATAAAGGGAAGGATCTATCCAGGATGAGTAATTTAGGACGATGTCATCAAGGCAAGCTGCCCCACAGACTGGGGACTAAATTAAAATTAGCAAGTTAAGGGTTGTTGTCCTCTTAAATAAAAGTCTGTGTACAGGGGAAAAAATTAGAAAGAAAAATGGTTTTCTGGTTAATCATATTTTCCCTCTTAGCCAAGTGAAGGCTTTTACTCGAAGAGCAGATGATTTGAGGTGGGGTGGGTAAAGCAATTACTGCTGTGAGCTGTGTTCCTTGGAGGTTTCCATCCCTTGACATCCTAGTCAAGGAACCTCCTGCCCCTCAGCTGTCCCAGTTCCTCACCCAGCACATTTGTGTTTTGATTCCCTGAATTCAAATTGCATCACAACATTGGGCTGCACATGGAGCTGGCCAAGGAGCACAGATCCCAAACCTCGAGGAGGTGACCCGTGGCAGAAGAGTGCAGCTGGCAGGAGTAAGTGCCTGTTGTCACAGATTAATCCACCTGTAATTAGGAGTTCCTACAACTCTGTGTCCCTGGGTGCCTTGTAACTGCAGCAGTAAATTGCTGGCTCTGTGGCACTGACTATTCCAGCGACATTTAATTGAGCTAAATAAGAGTGGTGCAAGGGCTTTGCATTGCTGAATCTTGCCATCCTCATTTTACTCAGAGTCTGAAAGAGTTAATGAGGCAGATGGCCAATTTAGGTGGAGATAATCTGTGGTCTCCAATCTCCTGGCAGTGATTCACATTCATATCCAGCAGTTTGGTGATTACTCACCCACAGCCTTGCTGCCCCCAAATGCAGAGTTGGCAGAGTGGCTGCATCTTGGCTGCCCCAAATCACAGCTCCCTATTTAGGGGTCTTTTCCAGCCTAAATGATTCCATGACTTTGGTGCAAACCCACCTCCACCAGCTGTAGGGCAAGTTCATGTTACACGTTGATGGAGGGATTCACTCGAGCTTGTCTCTCAGTTTCTGTGAGGGCTCTGCTCTCACTGCAAGAAGAAATGACCCAGATACTTTTTATTATTGGCTTCTCTCACACTCTGGTTTTTTTAAATTTGAATAATTTCCTTAGTTTGCTGTCAGGCATTTCTTTAAAGGAAAAGCAATCAGTGTAAGCCCATGTTGTGAACTCTGACATGGATTTTATATGTTATTTAAACACTCATTCAGTTTTGTAGATGCAAAATGGGCAGATGCATCTGTTAAACAGAATATTATTTTTAAGAAGTCTTATAGTATATTAAAAATGTATCAATACAAGCAAAGGAAGATTAGTAATGAAAATATTTAAATATTTAAATTAACTTGTGTCACAATGAAGCTAACCTTTCCCAAATGCTGGTGCAAATCGCTGTAGTTTTTTTACAATAGATCACAGACATTTCAGCTGGAAAAGACTAATTTGCTGATCTTGTGTGTTGCTGTCACTGCAAATTTTTATCCAAGTGTATTTACCAGGTCAAGCAATGGAAAACAATGAGCTGAAAGGGCAAGAAAAGTAAACTGTTTCTTAAATCTAGTGTTGCTCTCATGAGCATAAGAGAATGAATGAATTTTTAGAGAGACATTTGCTCTCACAACAGCCAAAAATGATGCCCATCTCATGTCAGGGACTCAAGATGGTGGTATATATTCAGGAGATCTGATTCTGTAACAGCAATAAACCCTAAAAGAATAATGCAGAGTATGTCATCGTCAGGCCACATTTCCTCTTAAGGCAAAAGAGAAACCTGGAATCATTGTCCTGGAATGCACCAAAACCTCTTAGTAGGAGCTCCTGAAATATTCATGAACATTAAGAAAATAGCAAACCTTTGGAGAGTGTGTTATTTAGATGTAACTTGCTATGTAAGTGCCATCCTCTAAGCTCTAAAAATATCAAGGGAAGGCTTTTTGCAGAAAGTAAATGAAGTAACGGGGACTTGGGAATTTTATCTCCTGGCTGTCATAGACCACACAATGCTGTTTAATTCAGCTCCTCCATTACTCAACTAACTGGGAAAATTCTTATGTGTAGATCACTGGGGAGTTCAGGATTTTAAGATAAGATTTACTAAGTGTGTAAATTATTAGTAAATAGTAGATGAAACACCAAGCTCTCATATACCAGCTGAATTTACATTAACTGAATGACTAAATTTACATTAACCAGCTGACTTACATGAATTTCCCCAACTTCTGCATTTTTGCTCCTTTTGGAAAGTTCAGAGGCAAATGATTTTTAAATCTCAAATTCCTATGTTAAACAATGTGGAGAAGGAGGAGGGAGGGGAAAAAGGAAGGAAAAAGAGGAAGAAGGAACTTCAGCTGCAGGTATGGAACATGCAGCAGTGCAGCCATCCCATCACCACTTCCCATCCCTCCTCTGGGTGGGTTTGTGTCTGGGGTTCTGTGCGTCTGGTGAGGCAAGTCAGGAGCTCCCCAGTGTGAATTAGTCATATTGAAGGAGGTTTAGGAGCATGGAAATAGCAACTTCACATGAAGTGCTGGAAATAAGAGACCACTGTTGAAATGTTTATGTGTTTAGCAAAGACATAAATATTTGGAGAATAGCAAAGGACAGTGCTTGGCATGGGCAGACTGAAATAATTTACCTGATTAGTTGGCCCCACTTCCAAACACATTTCCTTGGCAGCAGCCCCAGCTCTCCCCAGCCCTGGGCACAGGAATTATCCATGCTCCGTGCTTGTGGTGCTGTATAGGGGAACCAAGGAAAAGGCAGCTGCAGAGAGAGAGAGGGGAAAAAGGGACGGAGAGCAAATTGTTTCCAGGTGTAGCCTCAGACTGTCTTGCATTCCCAGGCTGTGTTGCTTCAGGCATAACTCAGACAGCACTTTGTCCTGTCTCATGCGGCACAGCACAGACTGAGGAATCATCTGGCTGGGAGATCCTGTTTCTGTAGGAATGGGGATGTAGGTTTTTGCTTTTCCAGCTGGATTGATCTCCCATCCGGTTCATCAAGAGGCTGTGCAAATTCTTGTACAAATGGGGTGGACTGGATGAGGAATTCATCCCTGTTCAAAATAAACAGAGGGTGTTAGTGATTTTAGTGTTTCTGACCTGACTCACAGCTCGGCTATACAAACAGTTTTACTGATATGGGAACACAGGACAGGACAAGAGGAAACATTGTGCCAGGGAAGGTTCAGGTTGGATATTGGGAAAATTTCTTCCTGGAAAGGGTTGTGAAGCATTGGAACAGGCTGCCCAGGGCAGTGGTGGAGTCCCCACCACTGGAGGGATTTAAAAGCCATGTGGATGTGGCACTTGGGGACGTGGGTCAGGGGTGGCCTTTGCAGTGCTGAGGAACAGTTGGACTCAATGGTCTGGGAGGGTTTTTCCAACCTAAACATTTCCATGATTCTGTGACCCTTCTGTGGTGATCATCCTGCCTCCAGAGCCCACTGCTGCCGAGAAAATGAAGGTGAAGTGACAATTTGCCAGATTGCTCCAGACAGAATAATCCCAGTCCCCCTCTTCCAGAGCTATTGCTGAGGATTTGCACCCCCCAAGATCCTCCTCAGCAACCCTGCAGACAGTCTGGCAGATGGAATCAGACAGAGTTCTCCACTGAGTCAAGAAGCTTTCCTTATTCTGTGTGTACCTGAAGATAAATCCAGCAGAAATTTTGCAGAAGGACGGGGGCATGACCTGTTCTGAGCCAGCAGGAAGCGAATGCCGTGTACATTTCCCATGGCAGGACTATTTCTAGCAACACTCTCCCAGCTATTGATCACAAGTCTAATGTTGTGAATAACATTCTGATCTGGAGTCTCTCTGGAAATGCTATTTTTATAGGTGTAGGAACTTATTTTGGGTTCAGTTATTTTGAAAACAGCAGCCAAACTTCCTACATGTGCTTAATAAAATTATTTGAATAATATATAAAGTCAAGTTACATCGTTGTGTGGTTTCTGAGAGTTTGTTACTGCCTCAGAGTGCTCAGTTGATTAGAATGTGCAATGAGAAGTGTCCAAGGCCAGTTGGATGGCGCTTGGAGCAACCTGGGATAGTGGAAGGTGTCTCTGCCCATGGCAGGGGGCGGAATGAGATGGGCTTTAAAGTCCCTCCCAACCCAAACCATTCCAGGATTCCGTGATTCTTTGACAACTGCTGTTTGTGCAGAATGAAGCAAGAACTGGTCATGAACCAGGACTCCATCTGATAGAAAACTCACAGAAAAAATGTTCCTTCTTGTGCAGTGACAGTTCTAATGAATTTTGCTTTCCTGTCCAGCTATATTCACTCCTGGTGACACTGTATGGTTCAGCACCGTGTTAAATCATCTGAAATCAAACTCAGCACTAATCTTGAACCCAAACCTCTCATTTATACCACATGTGATGTGTGCAAAAGAAATAGGAATAAGGGAATTTGTTTCTTTAGATACATTTTTAGTGCTATGACATATAGTCATAGACTTCTTCTCCTGAGGCTGTTATTAATACCTCTCTCAGTCAACAGGAAGTAGGAAAATGAATGCCTACAGTGGACATTTATCATCTTTAAAAGAAAATTGTCATTAAGACAGACCTCTGCCAAGATAGCTGACATTTAATGTACTTAAGATTCATAAAACTTGCACAAGGAAAGAGATACAATAAGAGGTCTATCAGACAAGGAGAAATCAGAACTCTCCTGGCCCATTTGCACCCTCAGTTATGCTTCTGGGGTTGTTACAACTTGCTGGTCCCTCACTCTGCACCAGCACCTGAGTTTGAAAGCCTGTTCAGTTTTAACTGACCTGCTGCCTGTTCAATTTTGGAACATGGTGGGAGGTTCAGAGTGAAGTTACAGGAGCTGATCTGATACATGTCTGATCCTTACAGGGGAAAGAACCATTACTTTTCCTCCTCCGCACATTCCTGAAGCTTATCATGTGCTGGCTCTCATGCTTGTTGGGCCCCTCCAGCTGCAAACCGAGCAGAAAACAGACATTTATCTCACACACCTAATAGCTCCTTGCCACCTTCCACCAAACCAGGCTGCTCCAAGCCCTGTCCAACCTGGCCTTGGACAATTCCAGGAATGGGGCAGCCACAGCTTCTTTGGGCAACCTGTGCCAGGGTCTCACCACCCTCACAGGGAAGGATTTTTATCTAATATCTAATCCAATGTGCAGCTCTCCTGCCAGCTAAGGGTAGTCAGTGCTGCAAAGAGATTAAAGCACCTTCTACCAAAATACTTTAAACAGGGGTTCGAATCCTGATTTTGGGTCCTGGTACTACAACATAGACAGAGCTCTAGGATGGGAACATGCTGTGAGCAGTCCTGATGAGGTTATGAGGAATTTGTACTGCTGCCACCTCAGAATACATCACGCAGTCTAAACTCCACATTTTCAGCCCCTCTGTCCCTGTGCTTTGGCAAAGAACAGGGACATGGCTTTAAAGCAGCTTTCATATTCCTATGTGCTGTGCCATACAAGGGTGTGAGGCTGCTGGAATTACACTGAAGCCTGAGGCACAAGAGACTGTAGGGTTTTCTGGATATCTCTGCTCCTGTAACCAGGAGTGCAGGACTGGAACAAATCCTTTACATGAGCTTTGTTGGACTGAGAATGCTTCTGGCACAATTGGTATTCTCCAGTGGTGTTTCCCACCCAATGCAAAACCCAGATGGTTTTGATTACAGGACGTCTTGTTTGTGCCAGAGGTCTGGAACCTCCATCCCCTGCCCTCAGAAATGGGAGCTGAGCAGGGCAGGTCCCCAGCACACCATGGGCTGGGAGATCCATGTGGCCTCAGGCATCAAGTAGTGCTGACTAGGGAAAATGCTCCCAGCAGGCAGAGCCTTTAGAGGAATGGAGGAGAAAGAAAAAGCACAATAAGTGTTGCCTCTGCCCGTGGTTTTAACAATACAGGCATCTCTGACTGATCCCCAAAACCTTCACAAACAGCCCCCCTAGACTCATGCCAAGGGCTGCAGAGGGGTGATCTGACAGCCCCTGACTGCAGACTGGCTGACCAGCCAAACTAACCTGCTCTGCTTTTTTTTCACAATTTCTTATCAAAATACTGACCTGATACAGGGAGGTTCTTACAAAACATAATAAAGTCTGCTGCTGCCAAGGAACGATTGCTGCTAGCATTTATTTTTCCACAATTATATTCAGGGTTGTCCTTTCGAGACAGACCAGATCAAGGAGTGGTGCGTGCAGTACATCATCCCAGGATAAATCCGGGGAGGCTCTATGACTCAGGAGTGACTCACTGCTCCTCCTCTGTTCCTTCCAGACTCTTGGGGGTGTACTAATTTATTGTCAGTCTGTATCTGCAGTAAATAATTCCCCCACTGTGCAGAAGGAGTTGCATGTTCTGATCATTCCTCACCTTTCCAGAGGAGTAAACAGGTGAGCAATGTTCACCTGCAGCCCAAGACCCCAGGGCTTGGTAACCTGTGCAGAGAGGAAAGCAGAGAAATGCAGGAGGTATTTTTCCTTCCTCAAACAACGTGTTCTCCAGGTTAATTATTTGAAACTAGATTGTTCCTACCAAACCCCCCAAATCCCGATTACTAAAGTAAGATTGACCTTTCAGAGAGTTATTTCGAAGAACTTGGATAAAATAAGATGGTATGACTCAAACAACAGTGTCTGCAGCATATTTAAGCCACACAAAATTGTTTCACTGTCAGAATCAAGTATTCTAAAAAAACAAAACCCAAGAATGATTAATCTTTTTTTCTCTTTAGCAAGACAGATTGAAGTGTCCCCGTGGAGCAAGACGGGAAGTGTTCAAACAATGCCTGCTTAGTCTCCAGCATGTCCTCACTAGTAGGAACACAAGCCTTAGGACAGAAAGGAAAAAATAACTAGAATAAGAGGTTTTTACATATGCATGTACAAGATAAATATATTCAGGAACACAGAGAAATGCACAAAAAGATAATGAACAGCAAATAGGCCTGTTGAGTTCTTCCCAGCCAAAAAAGTTCAGGAGCCTGAGGATGCTGAGGATACAGCAGAAATGCACAAAACCAGGATTTTTCCAATGGCAGTGCTGATTGAAAAGTCTCTTCTCCTATGTCACCCATCTAATTCCAATGCTCATTTTTCCCTCCCCCCCAGGCTGTGTTTCATGAGACAGTTTTCAATGGCAGCACTGGGTACAACACCTTTATATCACCAGCTGCTCATCCCCAGCCTTGTGCCACCCTGGCATGAGGGGTTGCATGGTAAATGCTCTGTTCTGCAAAGATTGGTGCTGAAGGGGCCCTGAAATGGCCTTTTAAATCAAAGACAGAAAGAAAAAAATAGTTGCAGAGTGACAAAATAGCAAGGAAATATAATTCTGGAATTATGTTAAAATGTAAACAAATGTAAACAAATCTTCAAATCCCAAATGTATAGAATCATAGACTCATAGAATAGTTTGGGTAGGGAGAGACTTGAAAGGGACACCTTTCACTATCCCAGGTTGCTCCAAGCCCCATCCAACCTGGCCTTGGACACTTGCAGGGATGGGGCAGCCACAGCTTCTCT
>JAWMRA010000005.1:995222-1013751 GCA_035584735.1 Pseudotriccus pelzelni | reverse complement strand
TTCTTCCCCCAGAGGGTGGTTGGGCACTGAACAGGCTCCCCAGGGCAGTGGTCACAGCACCAAGGCTGCCAGAGCTCCAGGAGTGTTTGGACAGCGCTCTCAAGGATAGCGTGGGATCGTTAGGGTGTCCTGTGCAGGGCCAGGAGTTGGACCGATGATCCTTGTGGGTCCCTCCCACATCGGGATATTCCATGATTCTGAGATTTTATTATTCTAAGTGTGCCTAGCTCCTTCAGAAGCATCCACACCCGGGCTGGGCTCTTGGAAGGATATAGAAAGGGATATAGAAGTTTACTTTAAATTATTACATTGTATTGCTTCTCTGGCTGGAGCAAACTATGGTTTTCTCTCTCTTGGTTTTAAATCAAACCGTGTAGGATTGAACTTGTGGTCTGGAAAAAGGAAGAGTGGGGTTTGAAGGAATAATATCTGTGTGTCCTTATATAATAACCAGCAGCTTATTGACATCTTCTGGAGGAACAGGGATGGTGTAGCCCAGGGCTGACGGTACAGGAAGAAAGAGGAGTTTGGGGTATTTCTGGCAGATTGGGGAAGTTGGGGGTGTTTGCTGGTGCCTCACAGATGGAAGAGATTTGTCTGCAGGGTTATTTATACAGTTTTGCTTGGATATTATTGTCCTCTTCCAGTCTGTGTCTGCTTAATCACCAAGATCTGCAGACATTTCCTGGGGACCACGAGGGTTTTGAGATGTTCTGACTGGTTTATGCAGATTTATTCAGGCTGTGTTTTAAATGACAAATGTTTATCCTGCTCCACCCAGGTGCTCCTTTCTTACCCTGGGTAAACTATTTTCTTCTTGTCTTTTCTTAGCAATCACTCTGCTGGCATAAAAATTCATTCGGGGGGAATTTTTTTTAATTATATAAAATGTTGCATTATTTTAACCTTTGACTATTTTCATATTCTTAATCATCTTTCTGGAAGTATCTATTTTCTATAGCAACATACCGTTAAAACCACATTATATTCCAGTTAGAGGAGTATTAAATGTTTAAATTCACTAAACTGAAAAGGATTTTTCAAAAATAACCTCTGTGTATTTTTTTTATTTATAATTTTAATGAATTAGAATGACTTCATTAATCAAACAATATCACTGCTGCCGCATGTAAGACTTTGGCATTGATTATCTGAGCTAATGCTTCCCAGAATCCATCCTCAGATTATATTTAGCTCTTGCACAGAAGCAGTTCATAGCCATGACACAAGTCTCCAGTGTCAGACTGAGGGTTGGGGGTGTTGGGATTTGAGGCAGAGAACAATCCCTTGTAGAATCACAATGAAAAGTAAATTTGATATAATTCCATAGAGTCACAGAATCACAGAATGGTTTGGGTTGAAAGCAACATTAAAGTCCATCTTGTCCCACCCCCTACCAGGGGCAGGGACACCTTCCACTGTCCCAGGTTGCTCCAAGCCCTGTCCAGCCGTGGCACTGGACACTTCCAGGGATGGAGCAGCCACAGCTTCTCGGGGCAGCCTGTGCCAGGGCCTAGGAAATAATTAAATAAATCAAATATTTAGTGATCTGACAGATGCATGGAAAAGAATCCCTGATTTTTGTGAGCCCTTCCCTATCAGCATGTGTTAATTAGTTGAACTGTGTGACTAAAGCAGAGCTTGTCTGGGCTCAGGCCTCATGCTCAGCCAGCAATCAGAGCCCAGCTGGGACAGCTTTGGGTTTAGCCAGCAGGTTATTGCTGTTCTTTAGTATTTTTGCCCATTATAACTTTTTGTCTCCATTTCCATGATTAAACTGTTAGCAGCAGGTTGATTGCAGAGCTCTGCTCACTCAAAGTGGCTCATGGAATGTCTGAGAGCCCATAGATCTCACCTCTAATTGCACAGGAATAATTTTCAAATAGAATCATTCTTTTTCTATCCATATCCTGATAATCTTTATTCTGGATGAGGAATTCTCTCTAAAGTGTCTCTCTAAAGTGTCCCATTCCCACCTGCATGGGGGCACACCTGGACCTGGGTTTAGGGGACATGATGGCTTTGAGGAATTTATGGTTTATAGAAACATTTTCTTCTCATTTCCTCTTATTTCAGTTTTTCTACCAAAAAGACACCACATCCCATCATCCCATTACAGTGCTACTAATATCAGGAATCAGGAAGGGGCTTTTCTGTAAATTATGTGTTTTCACAGAATCCCAGCATGTTTGGGTTGGAAGGGGCCTTAAAGCCCATCCAGTTCCATCCTCTGCCGTGGGCAGGGATGCCTTCCACTAGACCAGGTTGCTCCAAGCCCTGTCCAACCTGGCCTTAAAAAAGCACACTTGCTTTTCATTTTAACAAAAATCAGTGGTGCTTTAAAATGTTAAAAGGAATACTTAGACAGCTGACAGGAAAAGCACTGACTTACCCCAAGTGTGCTGAGTACAGCTGAAACTGGGGTTAAAAGCACAAATGTAGTTGTGTTACTGGAAAATGTAGTCAGGCAAAATCAACTTCACATGGGCTGTGCCATTCCACCAGTCCTTGGGAGAAGAGGAACGAGGAGGGAGCTGCTGCTTCTGTAACGCTGGGGGATGGAGTAGGTACCTCTGCTCATCTCCTCCAGCCCAAACAGGGCTCATCCCTCAGGTCCAAGAGCGGGATGGCATTTTGTGGTTGGCCTACAGCCCAAAGTTATGTTGGGAAGGAGGAGGATGGAGCCAAAAGCTTCACCTCCCTACCAGCTCCTGCTCTGTGGGGCACAATGGGGGGCTCCGAGTGAAGGCTGCTGGGCAGGATTCCTTGGGATGCTAAAAGTTCTCTGGGAGGACATTTGCCTTTCCCCCAGAAATTCCAAAGGTCTGCATCTCTTACCCCCAGTTATTTTGTCAGGCAGCAACAGACTTTCTGCACATAATCATTGCTCAGTTTCTGATGCCATAGATTCTCCCTGTTTTCTGTGCCTCCTACTGTTCCCTTGGTAATTGCAGGGAGAAGGAGAAGGACAAGCCCTTGCTCTCTCTGCAGCACTTTCATCACTCTCCTGCATTTTTTCATTACTGTACTCAATTTGTCACCGAGGAAACACAGCAATAGCAAAGCTGAATTCTTAGTCTCGTGGTGGGTTTGTTCTCAGCATCTCCCTAATGCTGTGGAAGGCAGACGAAATGTAGAAAATAAAATTATCCTATCTGTTAATTGATTTGCAGAAATGGAGCTGCAAATCAGAACAGCCTCACTGAACCAAAAATCAAGCAATATTTTTTTTTAAGGCTTTCCATCTTTTTCCCTTAAGTGGGGATCAGAATCAGGGATTCTGATTGTCTAAAGTATAAATTTTTATTCCATTCCCATATTCAAGGCTCACTTTAGGTTGGTTTTGATGTCCTTCAGGATTTAGGATTGATCCAGGAATGACAATGATTTAGGAAGATTTAGGGAGATTGATTAAGGAAGATTTAGGAATGATAATGATTTAGTAAGGTTAGAATGGTTTAGGACTGATTTAGGAATGTTGAATGACTTAGGAAAAATCTTCCAGAAGGGATTCCAGGTGCGTGAGCCTCTGTCCAGCCAGTGTCCACTTGCAGAAAACCTTCCTCTCCTGTGACTTTAGGACACTGGTGATACAAATTCAGTAGTTCCAACAGGTAAAATACTTGCTTACACATTTTTAATCTAATTTTTAATTCCAGTTCTGCATTATCGCATTCCTGTGGCAATGTGGGTCTTTTTTCTAGAATTTAATATTCAAGTTGATCGAAAATAAACTGATCCCTGATCACAGATAACAGGTGAAAATAAAGTTCTAGTGAAAACATAAATGATATTACTTTAATTTATACAGATTATGGTTATACTGCTACTCATACGAAAGAGGGAAGAGATTAATCAAAACCTTACATGAGTGCTGCTTTTATGAGGTTTTTGTCAGGCTTAAGTGTTGACAGGAATTGAAAATAAATGAAGACTCAAGGCCCAACCATTTATCTTCCCAGCCCACCCATAATTTATTTTTTCAGCCCCACTTTGCCGAAGCTGACAAAGTATGTTTAATAAGGGGGGGGAGACCTTTAGGCAATGCTCCTCAATCAAACTGTGCCAAGGAACTAATCAGGAAAAAGCAAAATACAAAAGATTCTTGGTTTTCCCAGTTGGAGACTGATTGTCACGTAAATGAAGATTTGTGCCACATTTGCACAGGCTAGTGGTTCTGCTTTATTTTATTTGCTCCCCTGATTTAAAACTTGTATTAACTATACCTAAAAATCATGTGTGATTTGGGGGTATTTTACAACTCAGTAAATTTTCAGTTCATCTGATTACGAAACAAAAAAATACTATAAAAAGTATAAAAATGAAGCATTTTTTAAATTAAAAAAGTTGATAAATGTTCTTACTGCTCTAAAAAGCACAATAATCTTTTTTATGATCAGTGGTGTGATACATTCAACTAATGATTTTGTTAGAAATTATTTTTGGTGATGTTAAGGGTTGGTTTATTTTAAAATAAGGGATTTTAGTCATGGCATGCAGTGTTTAGGGGATTCATATTGCTTACTGGGCTGAGGAGGAAAACAGTGCACGTGTTTGCCAAGGAGGTGGAGGATTTATTTTATGAGGGTCTGGAGTGACAGGACACAGAGAATGGCTTCCCACTGCCAGAGGGCAGGGTTAGATGGAATATTGGGAAGGAATTGTCCTGTGAGGGTGGTGAGGCCCTGGCACAGGTTGCCCAGAGAAGCTCTGGCTGCCCCATCCCTGCAAGTGCCCAAGGCCAGGTTGAATGGGGCTTGGAGCAACCTGGGATAGTGGAAGGTGTCCCTGCCTATGGCAAGGGTGTGACTGGATGAGCTTTGATGTCCATTCCAACACAAACTATTCCATGATTCTTTTATTCTGTGATATCAATAATTTTAAGATCTGGACAGAATTTATACTGTTTTCAAACAGTTCCTTGTTTCTGGGAGCATTCAAAGCAGCTGATTTATGACAACTTATGAATTTGCTTTCTGCACTGTGACTTTGTGTCAGCAACCTCTAGGCTGATGGCAATCCCTGCAGAGTCCAGGCCTTAGGGGGGTCTGCAATCCTGCCATTTTTAGTTTGGGGTCAGCAAGATTTGGCATCCCCTACATAAAGCCACTGGCTGGGTGGTATCTTCTCCCAAACCACATGGAAGCAAGACTAGGACTGGATCTGCAGCTGGGCTGGGGTCAGGAGCAGGTGCTGGAGCTGCCCAGGCAGACACACCTCCGTGGCTCATTAGTGGGGGGCTGGATTAGCGGCTCTCGCTGCTGTGTGGGACAGCAGCCAGTGAAATCTCCTGGAAATAAGTGACATCTGTTTTTGGGGATGAACACAGCTCGGGTGCTGTGCTTGGCAGTGTTCACACCTCGGTGGGGCTTGGAGATGGTTCTTGATGAGCTCTGCAGATGGTCCTGTGGCCCCTTGCAGACCCTGTAGCTGTCAATGCTTCCCCCTCTTCTCATTCCCAAACGATTCAGGCATAGTAATTATTCCTAATAACCACATTTCAACCTGGCTTGGGTTGTTTCTTTTATTTAAATCTTTCCTTTGACTAACTGTCCTGTTTTCCTCTTCCCCCCCACCCCCATATTGGTGGTTGGAGCTGATGATCTTAGAGGTCTTTTCCAACCTTAATGATTCCATAATTCTATGATTTGAGCGTTCTGGCTGGTTATTCAGCCACAAGTTGCTTCATTGTCCTGCCTAAAATGTGAAGGAGAAGGAAAGAACTGGAATTTAGGGTGTCTTACAAGAAATCTTCATGCAAGTGCAGCACTAAAATTCATAAAAACTTCGGGAAAACAGGCTCATTTTTAACAGGAAGGTTTCCCGGAGGCCGGGGGATGTGGTGATTGCAAACTGAGGAGTCATAGAGATTCTCAATTAGTGGCAAATGGAGTTCAGACCTGCTTTTAATAACCCTCATAAGCACATTCTAATTTTTCTAGGTATTTGTCATAAAAACTAATTATTATGTCCAAACCATAGAAAGAAGAATAAGATTCTATTTCCTGTGTCATGTCAGTGATTTTGAGATATTCCACAAGTTAATGAAATCAATCTCCATATTGGAAAAGCAAAATGATGCATTATTGTGTCTGCAGAGAGAAATCAATGTTTCACCTATCTTTTCGGTCTTTGCAGCAGAGGGCTCAGGCCATGAAGGTCCCTAATGTGTCATTACAGCAAGGTGGGGTCAAGATGCAAGTGATGATGTCTCCCTGGGAAATGCAGCTTCCCTGTGTGCTGTGGGCAGGCTGTCCACTGCCAGGGGGTGAGAAGACTTTTTGGGGTTGTACCACCGGCTCTGACTACCTTGGCCACCTCAGAGAAACCATTTCTTGTACCAGCATGTCTGTCCCATGCCCCCATCACTGCCACGCCCAGGAGCGAGTGGGGACTGAGCAAGGACCTGTTCCATCTGCTTGTGGGATGAATTGCTGGAGATTGTTAGCCCAGGTCGAGACCTGATGAGTCACAGCTCTGATAAACATCTCAAAAAAGCCCTGCCAACAACATATTTTTCATTTTCACAGCTATATTTAGATGTATTTAAATGAGATTTGGGTTTGAAATTTGAAAAGGCAGATGTACAGAAAATATTACAAAACCTGTGTACGTGGAAAAAAATTAATATATTCTCAAAGACAATCTGGAGAAGGTCACGAGTCCTTAATGCACAGCACCTGGGGTGGGCGGTGTGTGTGGTGGGAGGAGGACTGTGGTGTCTCCACCACCTTTCACTGAGGGCACCCTGCCCTCGTTGCCTTTATGTTCAGCTCCCTGAATGTAAAGGAGGGTTGTTACTGGGGGGGTGCTGAGGCCCTGACACAGTTTAGAGAAGCTGTGGCTGCCCCATCCCTGGAAGTGTCCAAGGCCAGGATGGAAGGGGCTTATGTGGCTTAGTGGGCATGGGGGTATTTGGTCAAAGATTGGACATGATGATCCCGGAGAGCTTTTCCCACCTTAATCATTCTGTGACTGATAGTTTCTACCGTGACACATTTTTCTCTTGTGTTCTTGTTACCTTTCATCTTTTCCATGTACACCTCCTGTAAGAAGGGAGTCTCCACGTTCTCCTCAGCCACCCTTGAAATACTGTGACAATGTGACAAGGTCTCTCTTAAACCTTCTTTTCTCATGGCTGAATGATCCCAGTTTTCTCAGCCTTCCCTCTCACAGCAGCTTCCACAGCCTTTGGTCACACAGCTTGTCTGAAATGGAAAGGTTCTCATTAAAAAGCATTAAAAACAGAAGTCAGATTACTGCAAAGTACTTTTCATGTTGGACCCCTGCACAAAATTTACTTGCGAGTTTAATTCCTCTTTCATCCTTGTTTATTATCTCATTTCTTCTGCTTCTCGTTAATCCATTTACTGAATAAATGTTTATTCGCTGCTATATTTAATTTTTTTCTGACCTTGTCAAGCTGCCACGTGAGATGGGTGGAAGGCTGTGGTTGTTGAAATGTAGAGGAGCTCTGTGATGGGTTTAATCTGCACTCGAGGCTCGGCAGAGCAGATATGAAATGCTAAATCTGCTCATAGATCAGAGTCTTTACAGGTATCAGAAGAAATATGTATGCAAAATAAACATTTCTTAATTCTTAATAAATATTAACATTTCATTGTGTTTATGCATATATATTTAAGTCATAATTACTAAATTCCACAAATTTGAGTGATCTGAATGTAATGATCCCTATCAGTCATTAAATAGCAGAAAAATTAGCAGCATACTGATATACCAGAAATCTTGATTTGTCTCACACTATGAGGTTCCAGAAATACTGTGGAAGCCAATTTCTATCATGGGAAAGAAGATCTTCCTGGGAAATAATTGATAATAATAACATCAACAATTCTCCATGAGTACCAGACCATATTGTATCATTTATGTAATTTACAGAATTACATTATACAGCAGGACTACATATTTGTGCTTATTTGTGTGTTATTTTAATTGATGTACATCTCTTATTATTTTCTAATTCTATTTTGGAAATGAGTGAATGATGTGACCTGCTCAGTGTCATTGTAATGACACTACTAGGTTTTATTTCATTTCCTTGCTGTAAAACCAAGATTAAAGAGGAGCCCAGTCAATTAGGGAATGAACAAAGCACATACTTAAGAGAAAATCACTTAATCTGCGCTTTGTAAGTCTGGAAAACTCGTCACCTTCCACCATGTCATGGGTCCAATCTTCCCTTAGAAAGACTGTAAAATTCCTGAGGATAAGCCTCAAACCCAAACAAAAGCCTGCACATTTCTGCTGGATCAGACCTTCTTGGCTTCAGGAAAGTCTGGAGAGGGTTTTTTCTTTGAAGAGATTCACAGTGAAAGCCAGAATTCTTGCCTTCTTTGCTGGAACCCTGAGTTCTCTTTCTCCCTTTGTAGCATTATAGGTAAAGCATTCCCTTAAGGACAGGACATTTAATGCCTTCCATCACTTTCCATCCATGTGGAACTCTGTTCTCTGATGCCCAGGTGTATAAATAGTACAGAAAATGGGGTTAGTGAAGAATTCTGCTGATAAAATCAAAGAAAAAAAAAATCCAGCTTATTTTTGTCCTAGCCCTGGTGCTGCTGGGGGCCTCAAAGCAATATGAGGCAACAGAAATAAATGTATTTTAGTCTTCTGCAGGAGAAGATACAACTCTCCAAGAACACACAGGCAGGATGTAACAGGCATCTGAATTTTTAAAAGTACAAGAACAATTTCATTTTCTCCTCTTTACACACTGTCACGAGCAAGCTCAGGCTTTCAACAAGAGCATCCATCTTCCCTGGGAAACCGAGAGCAACCCCTGCTTTGCACAAAACAGAGGGAAGTGCTGCTTTCTCAGCTGTAGCATTTGGGATCCAGGGCTGAGCTCTACAAACCTGATGGAAATGGTTGTGCTCACACTTCACTGAGGGATTGCACAGCTACATTTCAACAACCTGCCTGTAATGTTATCCCAAAGGTGATCCAGCTATCCTGGCTCTCCCAGCAAATCCAGGTATCCCAGCTCTCTGCGCTCTGCTGGAGTTGTACCGAGTCAGCAGCTTTCCATGACCCGTTTCTCCTTGTTTCATTCCAGTGTCTCCCGAGATAACCCGCACCTCCCCTGACATCGTTGTGCAAGAGGGCAGCAACGTGACCCTGATGTGTCTGGCCACAGGGAAGCCGGAGCCTTCCATCTCCTGGAGGCACATCTCCCCGTCTGGTGAGTGTGGAGCTGCCACCCCAACAGGGTTGGCGTTTTGGGGGGTCACGAGTGGCAGCATTTTTGCCTTAAAAAGTGCGTGTCTAATGGGACCTTTAGAAAAGGAGCTTCTTCAGATTTTGGGTGAGATCAGGGAAAACTGGGATACTACTGTAACACACAGATGAAGACATAAGGGCACCTTAAACATGGATAAGTATGTTTTAGCAGGCTGCAGACATGGATCACACAATTCCAATTAAAATCCAAACAAGGACATAATTAGGAACACACACGACTCTCTAGAAGTGGCCATGAAAGTGAAACACATGAACACATCATGAAATAGATTTAATTTACTGTCGTTTAGTTTACTGTAACTACAGATGCAGGGTGGGATTTTTGGGGTGTCCAGTGCAGAGCCTTGAGCTGCACTCAGTGATCCTCGTGGCTCCCTTTCAATTTAGGATATTCTAGGATTCTATACCATTGAATTATTATTCCTTGATGCAGCACAGCTTATTAGAATGGTTTTAATGAATGAAGTAAATGATACTTAGGAAAAACTGCAAACAAAATGGCAACTAAAGGTATCACTTCTTTCTGATATTTCCATTTATACTTTTAATTCCTCATAACATATTTTAAAAAAAGTTCTGGTTAATGTTATGGGCATCTCTCCACTGTTGGCTTGGTGTAGAGCCACCAAAGCTGCTCCCTGGAAGCAAAGCTGGGTCTGTGGGGAGATCCCCACTCCCCCTCTCTGGAAATTAGGATGGATTTGGTGTTCCTGGGAGCAGCTGCTCCCTGCTCCCAGCTGGCTGGACTGGCATTGCACTAGTTCTTTTACAGGGACTCTACAGTCATGATTGATTTTGCAATGAAGGGCTTTCTTTGCTCCCACAACTTTTATAAAATCCATGTAATTGCAGGGAAGGAGGCTTTCATGGACTGTCACAGCCTCTCATAATCCTGAGGAAGAGTTTGCTTTACAAAGCAAGATCTGGAAAAAAAAACCCTCACTTTTGACCTTTAAGACAATGACAATGAATTTGGCTTGAAGTGTCCATCAAGGGACCCGAGGAAAAATTCAGTTGTAGCAGAAAATGGATTTTAACTAAATGTCAAATAAAATTTTATTAGAAACCGTGGTGATACTTTAGAGTAATAGCTTAAAGCATTGAGTGGCTGCAGAAAGGAGCTCTTATAATGTTCCTGGAGAGGGATAAAGCAGAAAAGGAGAATTACTGCACTCAGACTGCAGAAGGGGTGAGGAATAGGCAGAGTTTCCTCATCTTGGCTTCAGGCAAAATGAAGACGTGGTGCCTGGGGACATGGGTGAGTGGTGGCTTTGGCAGTGCTGGGGCGATGGTTGGACTCAATGAGCTTACAGGGTTTTTCAACCTTAATGACTCCATGAAAATTAATGCAGGTAATCAGAAGGGCTTCCAGCGAGCCCCTGGCTCTGTATCTTAACCAAAGGGCTGGGAATGACAAAAGGTGTGCTCATCCATTACCACAGTGAGAACTGAAAATGTAATTTGAGGCAAACACTCTTGGAAGATCCTGTGGAATGGGGAGAGACAATAGGGATGCTCATGGTGCTTCTACCAAGTGCCCAGCACAGCAAACTGTGGGTACACAGGAGATGTTTCCATAGGAGCTGTTCCCACCACTTAAGGTCTAAGGGCAGGCAGGTATAGCCTGTCTTTGGTTTCCCTGTACATGTCAAATTCTTGCTTTATTTTGCCTTCTCACCCCTTCTTGGAAGTGGTTATGAATAGAATCTCAGAATCTCAGACTGATATGAGTTGAAAGGGACCTTAAAGCTCATCCAGTCCCACCCCTGACATGGGCAGGGACACCTTCCACTGTCCCAGGTTGCTCCAAGCCCCATCCAACCTGGCCTTGGACACTTGCAGGGATGGGGCAGCCACAGCTTCTCTGGACAGCCTGTGCCAGCAGTCCAGTAACTGAGCACTGACATCCTAAAGAAAACAGAATTCCCTATGAAAACTACTTTAAGAATAGCTTCCCTGTTACATCATGGAAATCTCAGGTAGAAAACTGAAGATCAGAAAAAGAACAACTCCAAGGTAGCAAGATGATGGGCTGTCAATAAATACTCCCATCCCTGGTGTCTGTGATGCTGTGGCCTAGCATTCAAAATTAGCTTTATTCTAACTTTGTCTCAGAGAATTTGATAACTCCAAAAAACAGACTGAAAGTTAGAAAAGTGAGGTGTATGGAATTTGAACTCCTCCTATGTCTAACCTGGCAGAGGGAAGCGGCACGCTCGGACCAGCTGAGGCCAGCCCGTGCCCTGGAATGCAGCTGGAGCAAGGCTGCTGCGAGCTGACAGCCCTGCTTTCATCTGGCAGTGGCCCCGCCACCAGCTGCGCCCAGCAAAGAAAGAGAGTGAAGGAATTCACAGCATTCCCCCTCGGATTAATTCCCGGCGGTCCCGCTGCGCCTGAATGAACTGGGCTGGAGATTCGTAGCTCTGCTGGGGGAGATTTGCTGATTCCTCTGAGCTCCTGGGGAGAAGTGATACAGAGAGCAAATAAGCAGTGGCAGTGCCGCAGTGAGGCGATGGGCCGGGCATGGAGCCCTCCCCTCTGTCCCACCTGCTGCCCGAGGCTGTTCTCACGCAGGTGAGCTCAGGAGGACAGGGAAGGGCCACGAGCTCTTCCAGCGGCAGCCCTGGTGCCATCCCAAACCCTCTGCCCTAGTGCCCTTCACAGCAGACAAGTTCTCATCATGCTGTGGCAAGGAAAGAAATGAAAATGCGTCATTTTAAGTACTGTTATAATTGAAATTTACGTAAAGACATACTGTGTAAGCCACCTGCTACATTTCCTCTTTTTTAAACATATCGGTATGTTTAGATTCAGATTAAATACTATTTTTCACTAATTTTTTTACCTTCTCATACGTTTCTCCTGAGTTCCAAAAAATCAGAATTCAGTTCTACAATAAGAATTCCTGATGCAACAGCCACTCCTGCAGTTCATAATTATTACACTGGCATTAATGAACCTGTTAATTACACCACTGCTCTTCTGCTGAGACAGAGGTCAGAGATCTGAAAGCTAAAAACATGACAACTGCAAATCTTTTGGAGTTTTTTGTGGAAAAATTCACTCTGCTAAATTCTTATCCCAGCTATGGTTTCTGAGCTTTCCATAACATCTCTCTTTGAATGTTCCAGAGTTCTGTGTTTTTCCCTGGGTCACCAGTTTGGACTGGATTAACTGGGAGGGCAAAGAGAATTGCACAGTCAGTGCCCCAGCTTCAAGTGCCTTGGGAAGCTCTCAGTGACACCCGCCAGCAGCAAAACTGTTGCTCCATCTCATTTTTCCCATATCATGGATATAGTCAGCCTTACTCAAGGATACTCCTCATCCAGCAGCAAAACCAGCAGAAACAAGACGAGGTGATTAAGAAATGGGTCAGGCCTGGAACCAGTGAGTTGCCATGCCCAGCTACACAGCTCTTGCTCTCACAGTCCTGATTTTACTGGATTAAAGCAACTTGTCATGACAACACTGAAACTTCCTTCCCTTCCTTTAGCACTGCTCAGCCAGTTTTCCAGAACAGCTTCTTAAAAGTACCCGGTTGCTTCCAGTTTGAAAGCCTGTGTTCATTTTTTTTACTTCATTTCTAACAATACCAGCTAAAAATAACTCCATTAGAATTGAGAACCCATTGTCAGGTTTTTTTGTCACCTTAAATGATTAAATTGTGGCCATGAAGGCTGACTGATGAAAAAAGGATTCTGTCAGACAAAAGGGGGGAAATTCGAAGGCCTCTTTTATGCAACAGCGAGGCTGAGAGCCGCAATAGGTGACCCCAGTTCAAAAAGATTCCGAATCAAAAGACCTACCCAGTGCCTGAAGGGTTTCAAGAAGGCTTTATCCAACTCTGTGTGTTGAGGGCTGGTTTGAGCAGTCTGAAGAATCCCAGAGCCCTCCCTCTCCAGCCCAGCTGAAGGGCTCCCCTGCGGCGCCGGCGCCTGCAGTTGTTGAACAAGTGTTTCTCACACTACAGCTCAATTAAGTCAAGGACATCAGGGAGAAGATGATCCAAGTAGCCTGGAGAGTAGAGGTAACCCACAGGAGGCTGGAGAATTCAAGCCCTTCCATCAATCTCTTAAAATATACCTTAAGACTTTGCAGGGTGTTGTGACTGGTTTTTCTTTTTCATTATTTTTCTGCCATCATTAGTTGTTCACTGTGTTTCACAGTCAATGTCATGAACCACAGACATAATTTTAGTGCACCAAACTAAGCTAAACATGTTACCAATAACTAAAATTATAACAAGTGTATAATATTGCAAGGGAGTACATGGAAACCAAGGATAAAACAATTCCAGTATGAAGATACAACAGAATTTTCACAAAAACATAACAACTATTAATTTTTTACCATGATTCCATCTGAGCTGTAAATACTCATATAGGTGGTTACTGGCAGGAGTAACACAAGCTACTTGATGTGAGTTTCCAGCCCTGATGTTTGCCAGAGATTGAAATGGTGAAGTGATTTTCCAGAATCCCATTTCTCAGTGTGGTTTGTGCACTCTGTTCTGTTACTGCAAAATGTTAATTCACATGGTACCAATTACTGGATCTTTGACACAACAAGTAGCAGTGAGAAGAAACCCCTGTGGTTTTTATGAGAATAGTAAGTAGAAGTCAAGAAGACATTTCATGCCAAGTGGATCAGGAAAGCAGGAACTGGAGAAGGATTTTATGGTATCACTGCAGCCTCTTGCCTGTGATTTTCTATGTATTGTCGCTTAATATTCAGCTCCTTGCTGAAACTTGGCACCAAAACTTAAAGTAGAGATATTCTACAAATCATGGCAGATTCCATGTAGTTCCAAGCTTGGAAATGAGGTTTTTGTCTTAAAAAATATGTTCCATGATCTCAAAACAATCCAGGACTGAGGACTCTGCCATGGCAGAGAAGGAGCAAGTATTTGGGAACTGGGGGCTGGAAATACTGAACTAGATAGCAACCACTGATGAAACAAATGTTGATCTTTCCTTCTTCTGAACAAAGATTTTTTTTATTACAAATCAAATAACCACTAGGGGATTGGAGAATTCGTTTCAGCACATAGGCATATATCCACACATCATATATATATATATATATATGTATCTCCATGCTTTTTATCTTGCAACAGGGTGATCAAAGATCTAATTTGTCTTTTAATTAGGCCTTTTAAATGATTAAATCTCCAACACTGTAAACAGCAATGAAAAAACCTTTACCTGGATGCACACAAACCTTGGCATCCAGCATTCTGCTGTCGTTCCTCTTTGCTCCTTAAAAAGCTGATGGTTCCGTGTGCCCAAGGATCACAAGGATGGCTTTGGTTCGAAGGGATCTTGAGGATCATAATCATCATCCAGGATGGCCCAGGATGGCCCAGGCTGCCTGCAGGCTGCTGGATAAGGGGGTGCCCCAGCCCCCACAAGGAGCATAAGATTCTTCAAGTAGATTTAGTGTATCCATGAAGAACCTGGAAGAGTGCAGAAGAGGGGACAAAAGACTACTTGCAGGGTTTTTCTCCCTGTTTTTGGTACTATATCACTCTGGCGTCTTTATGTGGCAAGCAAATCACAATAAATAGTGGGTTTATCCTTTCATATATTACGTGGTTGGAAAAATTGCTGACAGAAACTGCCAACACACTGCACTAATAACTATGATGCTGTTTCACTGGCATAAATGTCTTCTTGCTTTAACCCAGACCATCTGCTTTAGGGGCTTTTGATGATGCAATTACACTGATGTTTACAGCAATGGAAAATTTTCCGGTATGACCTCAGAGTGGGGGATCCAATTCTAAGGGGACATGTAAGAAGACGGGGGGTATGTTAAACTAACAACTGGTTAGGAGTCTAAAGGAGGCAAGATAGGCATGAGGAAGGTGTGGACCTGCAAATTTGGAACTACACATTTAGCCTCAATTCGTCTTTCAAGTAACATTTTCCTGAGAGCAGGAAACAAACACGTCACATCCCCCCCAACGTGCTGTGCGTAACAGCAGCTCCTACAGCATCGATAGTATTTACTCAGTGATTCATCCCCTCCCCCCATGTGTTTATCTGACTGCCCTGACCACATCCACTCCCCAATTACTAGCTAGCAATGGCCTTACAAAACCATGTTCAAGGCACTCCAAACAGTTGGACACAGGCTGAGGCTTTGGTGTCACCACTCAGCGCCAAGAGCACACACAGGGGGATAAATCCATCAGCACTTTCCTAGAATCATCCACCAGAGTTTGCAACTGAATCTGCAGCTCCTCTAACCCGCAAAAAGCTTTCTGATGACTTCAGAAGACTCTTGGTTAGGCCTTTAAAACAGAGGAAGCAACAGATCTTCACACAGTTGTTGCATATTGTAGCTGTACAAGTTTTTCAGCAGCCACTGAGTGACTGCACCAACCTGTACAGGTAAAACCAACAGGTGCTCTGGCAGCTCTGTCACTTCAACCCAGGAAAGCCAAAGTTATTTTTTTTCCCATTAGGGTATCACCAGTTAACCTGCATTCTCAGAATGCAATTCTGTTGTCTTCAGCATGCAGCAGTGCAATTCAGGACAGACTCTGGCACTGAAACAGGGAATTGTACACACTATTAATTATGTACACACTATTAATTATCTCTCAACCAGAAGATAGTTCTGCTCTTTTTCTTCTGTGCATTTTTTGCAAGAGTAAGACAAACGAGAAACTCCCATTTTTCAGTAATGTAAGCAAGTGTACACGCTCTTTGTCTTCTCCAAATCAGCAGTGTTTCCACACTTGGAATTATTATGCAATTATTCATGGGTTTGTCAGCTCTTTGTGGCAACAGACTGGGAACCTGGGAAGGCTAAACTAGAGTTGAAAAATACTGTGATACTCTGTTAAATGATGTGAAAAATAAATGTGGATATGGGTTTGATGCTAACAGGTATTCTTATAGGTGTTGTAATACATCTGCTGTCTCATACAGCTGTACTTGAAGAAATGTGCAGAAAACTTCCATGACTCAGCTGCTCACCCTCACCTTTTGGCACAGTTTGTGAAGGTCTACCTGGCTCTGCACATCCACATGTGGGGATTCATAAAACTTCAAGCCATCAAAAATAAGAAGTTAAATAGTATGGGAGCATCTGATAGATCCTCAGTGGAAATTAAATTTACTTACTGAGGATCAGCCTCTCAACTTCTCTTCCATTTAGTCTCCCATCTTCCAACTGGTACATCTGGTTCCTCGTGTTCTCTTATATCTTCCTGCAACTAAAATAACCTTCTTACTGTTTCATATCAAATCCAGCTCAGCACACCTCACAAGGCTGAGCTTTTCCTTTGGAATAGATGCAAACACACCAAGAGGAAGTTACTTCATTATCAAATTTGTTTTGAATCTATTAAATCTATTTTAGAATGATGTAAGCCCTGAAAATGCAGTGGGACTGTCCAAGTCTATTAGCACTTCTAAGTAAACAAACAAAACCTGTTTTAATTTAGCCCAATTTCCAGGCCCCCATTGTCAGAACACCACTAAAAGCTTTTTGGGTATTAAAAAACAAAATCTAAATAAGAAACAGAAGCTCCACAAGGAGGAGGGCTTTGTGGGAACCTTCCTGCCTTTGGTCTGACAATCCAGAAAGTGTGTTCTGGTTTCCCCCAGCATCCGGTGCACTCCAGCAAGTTTCTAAATCCAGCTGAGTTCAAACTTCCCTCAAAGCTTCGGTGTTCCTTAAATGGCACATTTCAGCTTTGCTGGCAGAGTTGCAGCTCATGGTAAAGGAAGCCACCACCACATTAGCATTTTCCCTAAATGCTGCTCTATATATTCTCAATGCTCAGCTGAAAAGTCGCTAAAATAAGCTCCTAAAATAACAACTTCAAACACTTGCACACGGCTGCAGCCTCTCAGAAGGGCTGTTTTTTCCTCTCTCACTCGATTCCCCCTTGGTGTTTGTTAAATAAAGGATGCTCCATGCCATGGTAAGAGAGAAAGGCTGATCCCAGCTTGAGGACTAAAATAAGTCAATTAGGATCTGTTGGCTCTTAATTAGAGGATTTGTTATTTATACCAAGCTGTCTCGCAGTATAAACTGGTGGCTGATACCTTCTGTCTGTGATAAGCATCCACTCAGATACATGTGGGGGCTGAAATGCAGGGAAAAGTGTTTCTTTATCCTTTAATCTGTGCAAACAGAATTCAGCTTTCATAAGAATGAAATTAAATTACTCATTTAAGCCTGAGTAAAAGGCACCTGTGTTAAATACAGCAAATACTGCCTGTGAACACTGATTCTGTCTACTGGAAAACCTGTACAATAATAAAGAATCACAGAATCATTTAGGCTGGAAAAGAGCTTTGAGATCATCAAGTCCAGCTGTTAACCCAGCACTGACAAGGCCACCACAATATAAGCAATAAAGAATTAACTGCAAGAGGTATTTAAAAAAAAATCTGCAAATTAAAATCACATAAGATGGAATTGCCACACAACACCAGCAGTTTAGAGATAGTGTATCTTATGGAAGCCACACACTTAATTATGGAAAATAAGAACCGTGAAAATTACAATGGAACAGAAGTCACTGATACACTCACAGAACTGAATAGGAAAAAATCTTACTATTCCATGAAATTATATATGGGTCAGCTTTAAAAAGAAGCACAGAAATAACAGGAAGCCCAAATCTCACTTGGAAGACATATCCAAGCATTTGCACCTGCAATTCCTCCTCCAGCAAGCCGAACATGAGCATGCAGCATTTTCACTGCCACCAACACCTCTTTGAAATTCACACCTCCTCAAATGTATTCTCCTGCCTTACACAGATTTCTGTCACCACTCTTTCCTTTCCCATTATCACCTGCACTGCACAGAGCACAAAAATTCACATTAAATCCCATGGGAAATGCAAGATCTATGCAAAGCTGCATAATTACTTCTGTCTTTCCTGTTCAGCTGTTCACAAGTTTTTCAAACTGTTGGGAAAAAAGAGTTCTGGCTACACCAGGGAAGGAGGGAAGATGTGAACTGAAATGAGCAACAACCCAAAACACAAATGCCCCAAACCAGCCCAAATGATGCAGCAGCTGCCAACTTCATCTAGGGGTTCCATCAGGAGCTTCTCATGGCTGCATCAGTGCCCACAACACAAGTGCCAGATTAGTGTGTTTGTTAAGTTTCATTATTCAGTTGAGAGGAGGCCACGGAGATGCTCCGAGAGTTGGAGTCCCTCTGCTCTGGAGACAGGCTGGGAGAGCTGGGGGTGTTCACCTGGAGAAGAGAAGGCTCCAGGGGGACATGAGAG